>ONZH01015712.1:0-105495 GCA_900303285.1 Rhinella marina
CTGAACGCTGCGCTGGGACACATTGGTGGACCACTGTGGAGGATCGTGGAGGCGAAGGTGTGGTTTTCCGGCGGGAGGCGCTCGTGCCGGGGTCCTGGGCAGGGGGTTGACTAGCAGAGGCAGCGAGTGACGCAGGGGGGTTGACTAGCAGAGGCAGCGAGTGACACAGGGGAAGGAGCAGTGGTGTGACCCGCAGGAGGTGGTGAACGGCCTTGGTTTCCATTGAGTGGGGTGTTTAGCACTCATATGCCTGCGCATGCTGGTGGTGGTTAGGCTAGTAGTGGTGGCACCCCTGCTGATCCTGGTGTGGCACAGGTTGCACACCACAGTCCGTCGGTCATCCCTCACTTTCTTTAAAGAACCTCCAGACTTGTGAACATCTAGGCCTCGCCACGGGAGCTTCACTACGTGAAACAGTTGCTGCTGATGCACCAGCTCTGGCCCTGCTTCTCCCTCTGGCACACCACTGCCTCTTACAACCTGTTCTGGTGCAGCACTCGCCTCCGCCTCAGAAGCACTGTCTTCACTCGGCATATCAACCCAGCTTGGGTCAGTCACCTCGTCATCCTCCCGATTCCTCAGTCTGCTCCCCCTCGGAATTCCTCCCCTAGCAACAACTTCACCACTGTCTGACAACCGTGTCTCCTCATCGTCTGACACCTCTTTACAAACTTCTTCCACTAACTCAACATTTGTCATCAATCATCATCACCCACAGACTGCGACAGTTGGAAAACTTGGGCATCGGGAACGAGGTCAGCAGCAACCTAAGAAGTGGTTTGTGACTCTGGGAAGGGTCCAGAAAACAGTTCCTGGAGAGTATGCCGGATAGCATTCCAAATTTTCCTGGGAGGGGGGCAGACTGGGGGATAGGAGGTTGAGGGAGGAGGAGTGCTCCCTTGGGTAACGTGGGGTGGACTGCGTGGAAAGACTGACTGGTGGACAAATTACTTGAAGCATTGTCCGCAATCCACGAGATCAGCTGTTCGCACTGTTGTGGTTTTAACAGTCCTCTACCACGTGTCCCTGTAAGTTGAGACATGAAGCTAGGGAGTGTAGCTCTGCGGCTTTCCACAGCTCCCTCATCAGCAGGTACTGTCTCACCCTGCCCAGGACCACGGCCTCTGCCCCCTGCAGTAATTGAATGCCCACGCCCACGCCCTCGACCCTTAGCCCTGGGGTTCAACATTTTCTGTATATAAGTGTATGATATAAAAAAAATAAATAAGCGGGCCTGGTGTACTGAAACCCACAAACTTGTTCATTCTGGTTTAATTAAGTGACGTACAGAAAGTGTCACCTGGACAGAAAATACGGATTGGAGTGAGTGTGCTGAACTGTGACACACAGAAAGGTTACACGCAGCTGTGTGAAATAGATTTGTATCACTGAGCTAAAACAACAAATACAACTAATTTTTTATATATATTTTTTTTATATTTTTTTTTTAGTTTTGTTTTTTTGGGAACGTGACGTGCAGGAACTATCGGAGACCTAACTCACACCCTGTTAACGTTGGCTATTTAGACTGCGACCCAGACAAATGTCGCACAGAGATTTTTAGGATCAAGCTATATACGTGACAGGCAGCAAATGACTTGGTTGTATTCAGTGACTTACAGAAAGTGTCACCTGGACAGAATATACGGATTGGAGTGAGTGTGCTGAACTGTGACACACAGAAAGGTTACACGCAGCTGTGTGAAATGGATTTGTATCACTGAGCTAAAACAACAAATACAACTAATTTTTTTTATATATTTTTTTTTTTTTTAGTTTTGTTTTTTTGGGAACGTGACGTGCAGGAACTATCGGAGACCTAACTCACACCCTGTTAACGTTGGCTATTTAGACTGCGACCCAGACAAATGTCGCACAGAGATTTTTAGGATCAAGCTATATACGTGACAGGCAGCAAATGACTTGGTTGTATTCAGTGACGTACAGAAAGTGTCACCTGGACAGAAATACGGATTGGAGTGAGTGTGCTGAACTGTGACACACAGAAAGGTTACACGCAGCTGTGTGAAATGGATTTGTATCACTGAGCTAAAACAACAAATACAACTAATTTTTTTTATATATTTTGTTTTCTATATTTTTTTTTAGTTTTGTTTTTTTGGGAATGTGACGTGCAGGAACTATCGGAGACCTAACTCACACCCTGTTAACGGTGGCTATTTAGACTGCGACCCAGACAAATGTCGCACAGAGATTTTTGGGATCAAGCTATATACGTGACAGGCAGCAAATGACTTGGTTGTATTCAGTGACGTACAGAAAGTGTCACCTGGACAGAATATACAGATTGGAGTGAGTGTGCTGAACTGTGACACACAGAAAGGTTACACGCAGCTGTGTGAAATGGATTTGTATCACTGAGCTAAAACAACAAATACAACTAATTTTTTTTATATATTTTGTTTTCTATATTTTTTTTTTAGTTTTGTTTTTTGGGAACGTGACGTGCAGGAACTATCGGAGACCTAACTCACACCCTGTTAACGTTGGCTATTTAGACTGCGACCCAGACAAATGTCGCACAGAGATTTTTGGGATCAAGCTATATACGTGACAGGCAGCAAATGACTTGGTTGTATTCAGTGACGTACAGAAAGTGTCACCTGGACAGAATATACGGATTGGAGTGAGTGTGCTGAACTGTGACACACAGAAAGGTTACACGCAGCTGTGTGAAATGGATTTGTATCACTGAGCTAAAACAACAAATACAACTAATTTTTTTTATATATTTTGTTTCTATATTTTTTTTTAGTTTTGTTTTTTTGGGAACGTGACGTGCAGGAACTATCGGAGACCTAACGCACACCCTGTTAACGTTGGCTATTTAGACTGCGACCCAGACAAATGTCGCACAGAGATTTTTAGGATCAAGCTATATACGTGACAGGCAGCAAATGACTTGGTTGTATTCAGTGACGTACAGAAAGTGTCACCTGGACAGAAAATACGGATTGGAGTGAGTGTGCTGAACTGTGACACACAGAAAGGTTACACGCAGCTGTGTGAAATGGATTTGTATCACTGAGCTAAAACAACAAATACAACTAATTTTTTTTATATATTTTGTTTTCTATATTTTTTTTTAGTTTTGTTTTTTTGGGAACGTGACGTGCAGGAACTATCGGAGACCTAACTCACACCCTGTTAACGTTGGCTATTTAGACTGCGACCCAGACAAATGTCGCACAGAGATTTTTGGGATCAAGCTATATACGTGACAGGCAGCAAATGACTTGGTTGTATTCAGTGACGTACAGAAAGTGTCACCTGGACAGAATATACAGATTGGAGTGAGTGTGCTGAACTGTGACACACAGAAAGGTTACACGCAGCTGTGTGAAATGGATTTGTATCACTGAGCTAAAACAACAAATACAACTAATTTTTTTTATATATTTTGTTTTCTATATTTTTTTTTAGTTTTGTTTTTTGGGAATGTGACGTGCAGGAACTATCGGAGACCTAACTCACACCCTGTTAACGTTGGCTATTTAGACTGCGACACAGACAAATGTCGCACAGAGATTTTTGGGATCAAGCTATATACGTGACAGGCAGCAAATGACTTGGTTGTATTCAGTGACGTACAGAAAGTGTCACCTGGACAGAATATACGGATTGGAGTGAGTGTGCTGAACTGTGACACACAGAAAGGTTACACGCAGCTGTGTGAAATGGATTTGTATCACTGAGCTAAAACAACAAATACAACAAATTTTTTTATATATTTTGTTTTCTATATTTTTTTTTTAGTTTTGCTTTTTTGGGAACGTGACGTGCAGGAACTATCGGAGACCTAACGCACACCCTGTTAACGTTGGCTATTTAGACTGCGACCCAGACAAATGTCACACAGAGATTTTTGGGATCAAGCTAGATACGTGACAGGCAGCAAATGACTTGGTCGTATTCAGTGACGTACAGAAAGTGTCACCTGGACAGAATATACGGATTGGAGTGAGTGTGCTGAACTGTGACACACAGAAAGGTTACACGCAGCTGTGTGAAATGGATTTGTATCACTGAGCTAAAACAACAAATACAACTAATTTTTTTTATATATTTTGTTTTCTATATTTTTTTTTTTTAGTTTTGTTTTTTTGGGAATGTGACGTGCAGGAACTATCGGAGACCTAACTCACACCCTGTTAACGGTGGCTATTTAGACTGCGACCCAGACAAATGTCGCACAGAGATTTTTAGGATCAAGCTATATACGTGACAGGCAGCAAATGACTTGATTGTATTCAGTGACGTACAGAAAGTGTCACCTGGACAGAAAATAGTGAGTGTACTGAACTGTGACACACAGAATGGTTCCACACTGCTGTGTGCAATGGATTTGTATCACTGAGATATAACATAAAAAAAAGGGGGGGTTATATATGGCGATAGCTGCACTACTAGTGCCAGCCAGCCAGCCAAGCCAGGAGACAAAATAAAATGTCTTCTAGCCCTTAGAAGGGCTGTTGGGTTCTTTGTGGGTGATTCCTGCCTAACAGAGAACTAAATGCAGGCCCTAACACTGTCCCTGAAAGGCAGCAGCTCTATCCCTAACGACATCCAGACAGCATCTGAGCCGAGCACCGCGGCCAGTCACTAGTATATTCCAGGGTCACCTGATCAGGCCAGCCAACCCCTGCTATCGACATGTAAGGGCCCCACGTGATGCTGGGTGTACCGCAGAGTCTCCTGGCTTGTGATTGGCTGTGTTTATAGGCGCCAAAAAAGCACGATGCCGAAGTTGCCATTTCCTCGAGCATGGCGAGATACTCGTCCGGGCAGCGAGCACTTACGAGTACCCTAATACTCGAACGAGCACCAAGCTCGGACGAGTATGCTCGCTCA
This sequence comes from Rhinella marina, assembly GCA_900303285.1. Lineage (NCBI taxonomy): Eukaryota > Metazoa > Chordata > Amphibia > Anura > Bufonidae > Rhinella > Rhinella marina. Next base: position 4,873 of record ONZH01015712.1, read on the forward strand.
TCTCTAGAGATGACGGTTTGATTGGTACCATTTTGGGGTAAATACGCCTTTTTGATCGCCTGTTATTACACTTTTTGTAAGGGAAGGTGACCAAAAAAAGGCTGTTTTGGCACAGTTTTTTTTTTTTTTTTTTACTGCGTTCACCTGGCGGGTGGATCATGTGATATTTTTATAGAGCAGGTTGTTACGGACGCGGCGATACCTAATATGTCTATTTTTATTTTTTTCACTATTTTTTTTATATTATTTTGTGAAAAGGACGCTTTTTTTTTGGAACTTGAAACTTTTTTTTTTGTAAAACTTTATTTTTTCACTTTCTTTTTTTACACTTTTTTTAACTTTTGGGGTCTGATCCCCTTTACAATGCATTACAATACTTCTGTATTGTAATGCATTGGCTGGAAGTGTATTACACACAATAATACACTTCCAGCTTACTGCCTGTGAGATCCAGGGGGCTGGATCTCACAGGCTTCCGTAGATAGCAGCCAGATGCCTAAGGAAGGCATCCGGCTGCTGTCTAAGCCATCGGGTCCCCGTCACAGCAGCGCGGGGACCCGATGGACACCCCTTCCGACCGCCCGCATCGCATGTGCCGCGGTCAGCGCTGACCACGGCACATGAAGGGTTAATACGCCCGCATCGGTGTTTTCACCGATGCGGGCGTACGTAGCAGGGGTCCGGCTACTGGGAACAGCCGGCCCCCCGCAGCTGATCGCGCTGGTCGAGGAGTTACTTCCCGCAGCGCCGTACATGTACGGCGCTGGTCGGGAAGGGGTTAAAACCAATGCTGTCAGGCTAATATTGGCTAATGCAGGTCATATTTTGGGAATATCTCGGGAACGTTATGTTCTAGAGAGATGAGACCTGGTCTAAAACCTTCCCGGGCACCTGATGTACCTGTGTGCCGAATTTGGTGAAAATCGGTCCAGTAGATTATTTATCACAGTGGTGTAAAGTAGAACTGGCTTAGTTGCCTCTAGCAACCAGATTCCACCTTTCATTTTTCACAGCTCCATTAAAAAATGAAAGGAGGAATCTGATTGGTTGCTAATTGCTATAGGCAACTAAGCCAGTTCGACTTTACACCAGTTTTGATAAATCTCCCCCACTGTGTACTTCTATGTGTACATATCATTGTGTGTCGTCACACTGTACTAATCTGTGTGGGAGAAGTAACCGCTCACTGTGTGGACTGCACACAAATACTGTATTTAGAAGAGAGCGCACACACATACTGTATTCAGCAGAGAGCGCACACATAATACTGTATTCAGAAGAGAGCGCATACACATACTGTACTCAGAAGAGACTGCACACACAATACTGTGTTCAGAAGAGAGTGCATGTAGTGAGAGCTGTCAGTAATGAGATCTATTTCAGGCTTATACCGCCATGGTTCTGACTACAGATATCTGCACTAACGTTATCAGCAGAAATATCTATTGTGTCTACAAATAATGGACTTTCTACAGAATGGAAAGTGAGAAATAGATCTGCTGATTACAGGCTGTAGCATACTATAAGACTCGCCATGTTGTGGATTGTAATGAAATCTCACTACCAAGTTACTTGCAAGTTCCATCAGCCTATATGTAAGTGGCTGAGAGCTGTGCTGTGTAACATATCAGAGCATTTCTGAGTGCATGTGAAGCAAAGCTGATACCAGTAAACAAACAAGTGCAATTTTATTATGTGCTGCATTACGGTAAGATATGGGGTTATTGATTTTTAGTGCATAGCCTTTAAAGGGGTTTTCCGGGAGTTAACTACTGATGACCTATCCTCAGGATAGATCATCAGTATCTGACCGGTGGGGGTCCGACCCCCGACGATCAGCTGTTTGAGAAGGCACTGGCGCTCCCAAGAGCGCTGAAGCCAGAGGCGGATTGGCCATAGACCTTACAGGGAAATTTCCCGGTGGGCCGATGCCCAGACGGCCAGCCAGTGGAAGTTTTTGGGAATGTATTTTGTACTGGCGGCAGTATTTTGTGATGGACTGTGGTATTTGGCTCTGTTGGGGTGGTATAATGTGCCACAATATGGTACTGCTGGCCCTGCCTTCCATCAATTTGGACCCGACTACAAAACGGGGCCACCTTTACTATTTTTTCCAGGGCCACTTTGAGTTCCCAGTCCACCCCTGGCTGAGGCCTTCTCTCAGCTCACCACGCCCAGCGCCGTACATTGTATAGCGGCTGTGCTTGGTATTGCGCTCAGCCCCATTCACTTGGATGGGGCTGAGCTGCTCCTAGGCCACGTGACGTGACGTCACTGGCCTAGGAAAAGTTGAGAGAAGGCCTTGGCACTCACGGAAGCGCCAGTGCCTTCTCAAACAGCTGATCCGCGGGGGTCCCGGGTGTCAGACCCCCACTGATCAGATATTGATGACCTATCCTGAGGATAGGTCATCAGTAGTTAACTCCCGGAAAACCCCTTAAATATAATTTGGGGCACTCCGTGTTAAGCCATGCTTAGGGGCGGTCTTGGCATTTCTGGGGCCCTAAGCGAAGTTATGTCCGCCCCCCCCCCCCCCCCAATGACGCGTCACGCCCATGATGACACGCCCCCCACACATCAAAGACTTTTTTAACAATAAAATTACGTCAGCAGCACGTCCCAGCTCTTCATTGGCTGAGCTGGGGCACGTGCTGCTGACCATCACTCACTGGAGGGGGGGGTGAAGGTTGCCCACAGCCTATGGCGTGTCCCAGACTCCCAGCTCTCTATTGGCTGGGACACGTGCTGGAGCCTGGACACTGACGCACAGCCACAGAGTTTGTGTTCTGCTGTGCGGACCGGCCTCTCTGCGGCTGCGCGAGCTTCCTGCTACACTTCCGGACTTGAGAGTGAGCGGGTGCGGAGCGCGCAGCCGCAGTGAGGCCGGTCCACGGCGGACAAATGCAGTAAGTGACAGTTGGGTGGGCGGTCATGGGCACCGGCACTAGAGCGGAGCATGGGGGGCCCCTTGGACGTCGGGGGCCCTACGCAAATGCATAGGATGCGTGGTGCCCAAGACCGCCCCTGGCCACGTTCCCACAAACACCCCCCTTTGGAGTGTGGCTTAACTTGGCCAGTATTTTTTGTTGGGAAAGGTGGAAACTAGGGATGAGCAAACTTGTGTGTTCAAGTTCGGCGTACAAGGTTTGGGTTATCTGTGCTCAAGTTCGGCGTACAAGGTTTGGTTTATCTAAGAATTACGTTTTGGATAATTTATGGTCCGTAATATCGTAATCGATAACGGAATTTTTAGATAACCCGAACCTTGTGCGACGAACTTGAAAACACACGTTCGCTCATCACTAGTAGCAACCCTACATGACAAGGACCACCACCATCCTCACAACCACCATCCCAGTCCTCTCCCCTACAGGACTCAGGACCGCATAAGGAAAATAAAATCAAGAGTATGAACTAATAGTTAGCGCGAGCAGTCCATACAGTCTAGTGAGAATCTAGACACAACCATTTTCTCCCTGCCATGTAATTTATCACTCAGGTCTCTGTAAGCTCAATGACTAACATGGGCCCTTCGCTCATGTGCCGGGCGTGCAGCCGCCAAAAGTGACGTCACTCTCTGCAATGGAACAGGACTAGGGAAAGGGCTTACAGTTCGTCTGAACTATGCAGACGCAGGGTTGACTTTCCGAACCACCAATCACCTGAGTGCAAACGCAGGAGGAGGCGGGACTTATTAGCCCAGCGCAAGACGTCATTCCCCTGGCATCTCAAGCATTACGAGTCCGGAAATATCGGCTGGGAGCGACAAAGGAGCCCGGCACTCAGACAGCAGTAACCGGCCAAAGCGACATGAGCGGGTTCCGGCAGCAGAATGTGGAGGACTTCTATGAGATGGGAGAGGAGCTGGGAAGGTGAGGTCTGCTGCACGCATCCCTTCCATGCCTTGGTTGTATAGGTGGACTGAGACTTGTAGTACCTTCTAGTTACACAGTCCTAGCAGCCCCATACACCATGGCACCCAGTACCCATGTCACGGTATGGTGACAAGTGCCATAGCCTGAGCTAGTATTGTTAAAGGGATGTTCTACTGATATTTGACATTATTCACATACATAGAGGTTGCTATTCATGTATACAGTGTGTCCCTCCAGAGTGTCACGTGAGCACTTATCAACTGACCTTACACTTTAGGTGTCCAAGAGCAATCGGCAAACCTGTGGTCTCCCCACTGTCTCCCAATGGCAGATTCATACTGTTGGGTGCGAATCTGGAGAGACCTAACGTGTATGTACATGGGCTGTGTCATCAGGCTGGTTATTTGGAACTAATGTTCCTTAAAGTCTTCTTTGAAGACCTAAAGGCCTTTTACACTGCCCAATACTTTGGAAGATTATCGCTAACAAGCTTTTGTACGAACACTCGTTAGCGATAATCAGCCTATTTATAGCTGCTGCCGATTACCCCATGAATGCACGAAACGCTATAGATCGTTGGTGCGGTGTAATAGCAGCAATCACCTTCAATGACAAGCCGGCGATAGTCAGGAAGTAACGCTTCCTTGATCGTCTGCCCATTGGAGCAGTGTAAAGGGGTCTTAAGGTTCCTAGTTGCTTAAAGTGTTAATCTATGTAAATTATGTATTCCAGCTTTACCGCTTTTTTATTTTTTTAAATTATTATTAGGCCCTTGAATGTGGTCCACCCACCTAAAATAAGATGTCCACTCATGTGCCCTGCAGCTCTACCGCAAAGGCTATATTTATCTATGCTTCTGGTCCCCGGTCTGTAGACTTCTGGATGGGGTCATGTGTGCCACGGTTGCCATTCACCGGCCTCACCGGTCATGTTGTGTCCTCAATTGGCACATCACTGTTGGGGCCAGCTAATGGCTGCAGCGATGCATGTATCAAAAAGCTTCTGCTCTGAAACCAAGTGGCGGGGCACGTGAATAGGCTTTTTTTTTTTTTTTTTTTTTTAGTTGGACCACATCAAGGTCCCAATTAAAAAGAATGGTGGTAAAGGAAAACCTCCTTAATCCCTCCTGTGGAAGTCCAACCCTCTGCATCCGTTAAGGAACAGTTCAGGTTGTATTATCTTTAACATAGCAATGATGGATCTGTCTTTAAAACTATTGTAAGTCAATAGGGGACAAATCAGTTTTCTTTTGTGTCAGAGAAAACGATCTGTGTCCATTGACTTACATTGTGATCCGTCTTGCTCCGCATCCCAGGACGCACTCAAAAACGCTTGCCCTATCCCTGGCACCAGAAACAGACTCTTATCAAGTCATTTCTTAAAGGGGTTGTGTCACTTCAGCAAATAGCATTTATCATGTAGAGAAATTTAATACAAGGCACTTACTAATGTATTGTTATCATCCATAGTGCTTCCTTTGCTGGCTGGATTCATTTTTCCATCACATTATGCACTGCTCATATCCAGAGGTTTCGACCACCCTGCAATCCAGCAGCAGTGGTCGTTCTTGCACACTATAGGAAAGATCACCCACCTCTCTGGTGGTTGGGACTGTGGGAGTACACATGGGCTAGCGCTTTTTTCTATAGTGTGCAAACACGGCCACCACTGCAGGATTGCAGGGGGTTGTAACCATGGAAACGAGCAATGTATAATGTGATGGGAAAATGAATCAAGCTGGTAAAGAACCAATATGAACAATCACAATACATTAGTAAGTGCCTTGTATTGATTTCCTCTACATCATCATTTGCTGAAGTGAGACAACCCCTCTTGTGCAGCGGAGAACAGGAGCTCAGCAATCACATGAGAGTGGTGCTCCTGCTATAATAGCCTGGACTGGCAGGGACACCAACTCGGGCTGTTTAAGCCCTTACATGCTGCAGGCAATGGTACCCTCCGCATGTAAGCAGTTACAGAGGTGGCATATGTAGCTTTGAGTACCTGAGTAGGGCATAATCAGAACTGGTTTTCAGTCTGAATGTTTCTCTACACAAGCAGCAAGTAGAGATTTTTTGAAAACTGGAATTATTGAAACACAAAGGGGTATATTTATCAAAACCCATGTAAAGAAAAACTGGCGTAGTTGACCATAGCAACCAATCAGATTGATCATTTAATTTTCCAAAGAGCTCTGAAAAATGACCCAACTTTACGATTAGTAAAGTTTGGCCAAAGTTTATTAGAAAGTTTCCAAACCTTTCATTGTACAATTAGCATTTATTGCTAGGAAATCAGGAAGGCCTTTCTTTACTTTTGAGGAAAACTTTATTCTTCTCAGTAAAGGGCAAATAGCTGAACATAACCTGAAATACAATTTAGAAGCCCTGAACGAGCCTCCGGATTGCCTTGACTTCTGACTGAATGGAATGTGGCAGTCATTTCAGGTGGTCTGGGATGCTGTAGTTATTCGGGTGAGACACATGATGCAGCACCTGCCTGCATCAAAAACTCCGTCCACATGTAGTGGTAAGATTTGCAGGTAAAATGAAGGAATTACATGCACAGTCGTTTAGCCATTGTGTGGGTGGGGTTTTGGCCACATTCAGATGCTGCAGTCAGTGTCCTAACTAGAGATGAGCGAACGTGCTCGTTACGAGCACTGTATCGCTCGGCTCCCCTGCACAATGCCCGCAGGCATTGCGGATCCGTCCTCAGCTGCTTATAAGTCAATGGGGACGGATCCATTTGGTATGAGTGTCATACCAAATGGATCCGTCCCCATTCACTTATAAGCAGCTGAGGACAGATCCGCAATGCCTGCAGGCATTCGTTCGCAGGGGAGCCGAGCGCTACAGTGCTCGTAACGAGCACGTTCGCTCATCTCTAGTCCTAACCCTTAGGATATGGCCACATGGTATGAAGTTTGCAGATTTTTCACAGCGGACTTGCATGTTGGAAATTTGCTGCGTAAAAATACGGAATGTACATGGAAAGTATATGAATATTTTGCAGATTTATTTTTTGCACACCCAAATCCCAACCCCATGTCCGTGTGTATGAGGTCTAACTTTATGTGCAAATTTTTAAATATTTCACCCTTTGCAAGGCAGGCAGGGAAATTTGCAGCATTTCAGCAAGAATTTTCACGTCATGTGAAATGTGCTGCTGCAGAATCCACACCGGACCCACCACGTCTGGCCGTGCCTCACTGAGCTACTTGAATAAATGTAAAATTAAAGTTTCAATTCTTGTCAAGTTTATGTATGAATTACTTGTTCTTTTAATTTCAGTGGTCAGTTTGCAATTGTGAGGAAGTGCCGGGAACGTAGAACAGGATTAGAATACGCTGCCAAATTCATTAAGAAGCGCCGCTTATCATCCAGTCGCCGAGGAGTGAGCCGGGAGGAGATTGAGAGAGAAGTGGACATCCTGAGAGAGATTCAACACCCAAATATCATCACCCTTCATGATGTGTTTGAGAATCGCACAGATGTGGTGCTTATACTAGAGCTAGTGTCTGGGGGAGAATTGTTTGATTTCTTGGCACAGAAAGAGAGCTTGAGCGAGGAAGAGGCCACCATGTTCTTAAAACAGATTCTAGATGGGGTCCACTACCTACACCACAAAAGTATTGCACACTTTGATCTGAAGGTATTGTAGTCTATGAAGCACTTGGTTCATACCAATGATTTTGACAATGTCTACCTAAGGCTCTGTTCACAGCAGCATCATGGCCATGGCATCTATGCTGACCCATTGTCAAATTGATATGACAAACTAGGAGGGACCCCAATGGCTCATAATTTGGTCCTTCGGGTGTCCTGTATTTTTTTTTTTTTTTAATTTTTTTTTTATTTATTTATTTTTTTTACAGAAGAGCACTAAAGACTATTCTATACTTGACATAAAATATACCAGTAACCTTGACATACTTGCAGTGTAACAGAGCTTTACAATCACCCATGTCACTTGAGTATGTAGAACTAGAAAGACTTTATTACTAGTATGGGTCTACTTATCAGAGATCATTTTCTTTAGTTGCTATGGTTGACAGACATTCTTGCTGTCACATTGTATTGCATTTATGTATGTATTATATACAGTACTTTACCCCTTAACACAAAATTATGTACTTGTATGTTATTTGAGTGAGGGGAATATGTGGAAATATGTATCTGGTGCTGGCTGTGTAATACAACTGACTCCATTTTAGGTCATCCTCAGAAGCCTTGGTCAATAGACTATAAGATCAGGGTGGTTAGACAAAGGGAGAGGGCTCCCTTCATCCTCCTATCAAACCCCCCCTGCAGTGAACTTGCAGGTTTCTGATTAGTTGTTATAGCAGCCTGGCGCCAGACCTACCATAGCAACCTGCCTAATAAGAACTGCCCGCTGCAATGATTAATAGGCAGTTTAAATCCCCAAAGGGAACTAAAAATTACAGTAAAAGTATTTTTACTTTTTTAAATATTAAAAATCACCCCTTTCCCAATATTACATATACAAATTAACAATAAAGAAATTGATTGACACATGATTTTTTTTCCAAAGATGTTTAGTAATTAAAGTAGTAAAACATAATAAAAACTATATAAATTTGGTATTGCCATAATGATACCCACAGAATAAAATCCTGTCATTTTTAGCGCATAGTGAACACCAAATCGGTTCAAGATATAGTAAAATAGTGCCATTAAAAGATTCAACTTGTTCTGCAAAAAATAAACATTCACCCAGCTATGTGAATGGAAAATGTATAGATTGTCTGATTGGAGTCGGGAAGGAATTTTTTCCCCCTAAAGTGGGGAAAATTGGTTACTATGTTATGGGTCTTATGAGTCCTTGAGGGGTTAAAGTGTAAAGATTTCTGGAATTGTTTATTATCTAACTGTAAAGGACCTTTAACTCCTTAAAGGCTATGTACACCTTTTGGGGCTTTTTTTATTTTGCATTATACTTATTTTGAGCTAAACATAATTTTTTTTCATTTGGTCTTTATTAAAAATATGGAGCCCTTTTTTTGTGTACAAAGCTGAGATACTGTACTCAGTAAGATAAGAACTCAGTTCTTATCTTACCGATACGATTGTGACTTAAAGGGGTATTCCCATCTCACAAATGTAGTTTGTATAGTTAGATATAACCATACCAATATTATTACTAATAGAATGTATTTATAAAAAATGTACCATTTAGAAGATTATCCTATTTGTATAGGCATTGTCCCACACACATCAGTCAGGCCGTTGCCCCTGGTTACGGCCACTGCAGCCGTGTAATAGTGGTGGCCGGCTTATTCTTGTTCAAACCCGTTCTGAGGTAACTGCTGTATTGTTAACACACCTTTCATTTCATGCGGAGACACATCTTAGGGTACATTCACATCTACGCTTTGGAAAGGATCCTACTCCATAGAGATGAATTGATCTCGGAACAGGATCCGTTTCTCTGCGTCTTGGAAGCGCAGACAAAAATGCTACAACCCTAAGATGTGTCTCCGCATGCTCATGCAATGTACATCCACAATACAGCAGTTACCTCAGAGCGGGTTTGAACAAGAATAAGCCGGCCACCACTATTACATGGCCACTGTGGCCGTAACTAGGGGCAACGGCCTGACTGATGTGTGTGGGACAATGGATGTACAAATAGACAAATCTTCTAAACTGTACATTTTATACATACATTCTATTAGTTTATATATACATTCTATTAGTAATAATATTGGTATGGCTATATCTAACTATACAAACTACATTTGTGAGATGGGAATACCCCTTTAAATAAGTGTTTATGTCATCTCAGTAGTTTAGAGATAAGGTTTATTAGATGATGGCACAAGGTAACATAACATAGTAACATAGTTTATAAGGCCAAAAAAATCTGTCCATCCAGTTCAGCCTGTTTTCCTACAAGTTGATCCGGAGGAAGGCAAAAAACCCCTGTGAGGTAGAAGCCAATTTTCCCCACTTTAGGGGAAAAAATTCCTTCCCGACTCCAATAAGGCAATCAGAATTACTCCCTGGATCAACGACCCATCTCTAGTAACTATAACCTGTAATATTATTACACTCCAGAAATACATCCAGGCCCCTCTTGAACTCTTTTAGTGAACTTACCATCACCACCTCCTCAGGCAGAGAGTTCCATAGTCTCACTGCTCTTACCGTAAAGAATCCTCTTCTATATTTGTGTACAAACCTTCTTTCCTCCAGACGCAGAGGATGTCCCCTCGTCACAGTCACAGTCCTCGGGATAAATAGATGATGGGAGAGATCTCTGTACTGACCCCTGATATATTTATACATAGTTATTAGATCTCCCCTCAGTCGTCTTTTCTAAAGTGAATAAGCCTAATTTTGATAATCTTTCTGGGTACTGTAGTGCACCCATTCCAGTTATTACTTTAGTTGCCCTCATCTGAACCCTCTCCAGCTCTGCTATGTCTGCCTTGTTCACAGGAGTCCAGAACTGTACACAGAGTACTCCATGTGTGGTCTGACTAGTGATTTGTAAAGTGGCAGGATTATGTTCTCATCGCGGGCATCTATGCCTCTTTTGATGCAACCCATTACCTTATTGGCCTTGGCAGCAGCTGTCTGACATTGGTTTCTACAGCTTAGTTTGCTGTTCACTAAAATTCCTAGGTCCTTTTCCATGTCAGTTACCCAATGTTTTATTCCTTCACATATGCATAACCTTACATTTGTCAGTGTTAAACCTCATGTGCCACTTCTCTGCCCAAGCCTCCAGTCTATCCAGATCCATCTGTAGCAGTGTACTGTCCTCTTCTGTGTTAATTACTTTACACAGTTTAGTGTGTTCATCTGCAAAAATTGATATTTTACTGTGCAAGCCTTCTACAAGATCATTAATAAATATATTGAAGAGAATAGGGCCCAATACTGACCCCTGTGGTACTCCACTAGTGACAGTGACCCAATCTGAATATGTGCCGTTAATAACCACTGAGCCAGTTACTTACCCACATACAGACATTTTCTCCCAGGCCAAGCATTCTCATTTTATATACTAACCTTTTAGGTGGTACCGTGTCAAATGCTTTGGAGAAGTCCAGATATACGACATCCATTGATTTGCCGCGGTCCAGTCTAGAACTTACCTCCTCATAGAAACTGATTAAATTGGTTTGACACGACTGATCCCTCATGAAGCCATGCTGATATGGAGTTATTTGCTTATTTTCATTGAGGTACTCCAAGATAGCATCTCTTAGAAAACCCTCAAACAGTTTACCCACGACAGATGTTAAACTTACCGGCCTATAGTTTCCAGGCTCTGTTTTTGGACCCTTTTTGAATATTGGCACCACATTTGCTATGCGCCAATCCTGTGGAACACTCCCTGTCAGTATAGAGGCCTTAAATATCAGAAATAAGGGTCTGGCGATGACATTACTTAATTCTCTTAGGATACGGGGGTGTATGCCATCCGGTCCTGGCGATTTGTCTATTTTAATTTTTTTAAGACGCCGCTGTACTTCTTCCTGGGTCAGACAGGGCACTTTTAATGGGGAATTTACTTTTATATTCTGCATTTCATCTGACAGTTTATTTTCCTCAGTGAATACAGTGGAGAAAAAGATATTTAGTAGCTTTGCTTTCTCCTCATCGCTCTCTGCAACTCCCCCCTCATTACTCTGTAAGGGGCCGACACCTTCAGGTTTATACTTTTTACCATTTATATAATTAAAGAACATTTTAGGGTTAGTTTTACTCTCTTTGGCGATTAATCTCTCGGTCTCTAGTTTGGCTGTTTTTATTCGTCTTTTACACATTCTATTTTTTTCCTTATAGTTTTTCAATGCTTCCTCGCTCCCCTCCTGTTTTAATGATTTAAATGCTTTCTGTTTGTCATTTATTGCTTTCTTTACAGTTCTGTTTATCCACATAGTTTTTTTTTTTCTTGTTCCTTAACCTTTTATTCCCATAAGGTATGTACCTCTCACAATTAGATATTAGGATGCTTTTAAAATTATCCCATTTTGTGGCTGTATTTTTATTTTTGAGGACTTTGTCCCAGTTAGTTAGGCCTATGGCCTCTCTTAGTTGGCTAAATTTAGCTTTTTTGAAGTTTGGTATTTTTGTTCCTCCCTGAAGAAACACTCTTTTGAATGACAGTTGGAAGGTTATTATATTATGGTCACTATTTCTCAGGTGTCCCCCGACCTGCACATCTGTTGTTCTGTCAGGTCTATTTGTTAATACTAAGTCCAGTATGGCCGTCCCTCTAGTCGGGTCCTGAACCAGTTGGGAAAGGTAATTGTCTTTGGTTATTTCCACGAACCTGTTTCCTTTATGAGATCTACAGGTTTCAGTTTCCCAGTCTATATCTAGGTAGTTGAAATCCCCTATAATAATGACCTCATTATGATTTGCCGCCTCGTCTATTTAATTTAGAAGTAGATTTTCTGTGGACTCTGGTATATTAGGTGGTTTATAATAAAGTCCTATTAGTATTTTATTATTGTTTTTGGCTCCGTTTATTTCTACCCACAGTGACTCCACATGTTCATGTCCCTCACTTATATCTTCCTGAAGTGTGGGCATTAGACAGGACTTTACATAAAGGCAGACCCCTCCCCCTCTCCGGTTTTGGCGATCCTTTCTAAACAGTCTGTAACCCTGTACGTTAACTGCCCAGTCATAGATATCATCCAGGTGAAAGTGAAAGTACCAGTCGCATAGCTAAAAAAAAAACAGTTAACCCTTTGTGACAGAATGGCTCAATATTTTTTATAAAGCCCAATTGAAAATATGATTTTTAGCCAAAAATGAGTAAAATGCAATCATAATCAGAAAAATTGCCCCCGAAAGATTTACATAGCCTTTAATGACTAAGGACCAAACAGTTTTCTTTGTCGCATGCTATAACTTTTTTTTTGAATCGATGTAGCTGTAAGGAGGGTTACCTTTTTGTACGATATGCTGTATTTTCAGTGACTCAGTTTTGGGGTACTTCATAAACTTTTATTAAGTCTAGGGTAAATGGCATAAAAAAAGCATGTCCACTATTGTATTGTATTTTGCCTTCTACATTTTGGGTTGTGGAACATAAAAAATGACAGGTTTACTTTATTCTGTAGGTCAGTACAATTAGGGTGATACCAAATACAGTATGTATTAGGTTTTTTTATGTTTTACTACTTTTGCACAAAAATCATTTGTTTTTTGTGTCGCGATGTTCTGAGAGCTGTAACTGTTTTTTATTGTATTTTCCATCAACTGAGCCGTGAAAAGCTTTGGTTTTTGCAGACTGAGTTGATGTTTTGATTGGTACTAGAGATGAGCGAAGTAACTTCAGATTCTACGTCCGAAGTTGCTTTGCTAAAAAATTCGTTATCCTGCTGTATGCAGATCCTTCTCTGTACAGCGTTAGAATGTACTACCTCCGATGAGAATAAGTGCGTTATTCAGGAAGTCGGCTTCGGTTCCAAGGTACCACTTGGAACCAAAGCCGAGTTCGGTTCTACGATTTGAAGTAGTTTTTCCCTCCTGGCAATCGCTTGCTTGCTAGTGGAGGAGACTGCTGCATGTAATAGCAGCAATCTCCTCTGCAGCATGGGGAGGAGCAATGCTATGCCATCACTCCTCCCCATGCTGTATAGTGATATGCCAGCGGCAGATCGCTATTAGACACCACAATCTGCCGCCTGCAATATATATAACTATAATTTTTATGTCAAAAGATTTGGATTACACTGCCAGAGGATCCCTAACGAGCATTCATGCAAATGCCCATTAGTGATTATCTGACGAGGGCAGTGTAATACAGGCTTTAGTTTAACACATTCCTGGTTTCTAAATGCATGGTGCTTAACGGGTGTTGTGTAGATAGTAAATTATACCAATTACTTTAGGCTACTTTTTCCTGGAATAATGTATAATTTTTTTCAGTTAGGGAGTTAGTTTTCCTAAAACGTTTGTCAGATATTAACATCACAAGCTAAAGTAAACAGTGGGGACCCTTAAATCTGTGTGCTTACCATAGACTTTTGCAAGTAGTAGGCTACTTTCACACTAGCGTTTATCCGGCAGAGGATCTCAATACCAACGGAACTGAACAGAACAGGAATGCTCCAAAATGCATTTCGTTCCGTTTGGTTGTGTTCCCATACTGGAGAGCATGGGATGGGATGCGATGCAGAGCAAAACGGATCCGGCATGACCCACGATGCAAGTCAATGAAGACAGATTAGTTTTCTCTGACACAAAAGAAAACTGATCCGTCCCCCATTGTCTTACAAAGGTTTTAGAAACAGATCTTTCATTGCTATCTTACAGATAATACAACCGGATCCATTCATAACGGATGCAGATGGTTGTATTATTAGTAACAAAAGCGTTTTTGCTGATTCCTGCCGGATCAGGCAAAAACGCAAGTGTGAAAGTAGCCTAAGCTTTTAAGAACTTCTTTCAGAACTTCGTTGTTTGAAGTGCTCTCATCATGGACAGACACGTTTTCAGTATTGTTATGCATCCGTCTGGCAATGTATGATTACTTCCAGTCTAGGTCTATGGAAACATTGCCTCACTGTCTTGTAATTATTTACTTTCAACATTTTTTTCCCCTTGCTTATGAACTACATAAAAGGCAGTGCAGGAGATGAGTTTACTTCTACTTTGGATATTGTCATATTTGCAGAAAAAAAAAAATTGGACATCCATTGTAAGTCAGTGGGGTTCATTGGATGCCATTCGTGTCAGTCATGTGACTAATGTTTTTTAACTTATCTCAGACAACTGCTTTAATTGTACTTGAGTAATTTTCCATTTCTATTTACTCTACAGCCAGAAAATATCATGTTGCTGGATCAAAGTAGCCCAAACCCTCGAATAAAACTCATTGATTTTGGAATTGCCCACAAAATACAAGCTGGGAATGAGTTTAAAAATATATTTGGAACGCCTGAATTTGTCGGTAAGTGAACAAGGCTAAACTGCTGTAAATTTGCAATAGCTATTTGTGGTACATGGGCTGCTAAAATTTTTATACATACAGTACAGACCAAAAGTTGGGACACACCTTTTCATTCAAAGAGTTTTCTGTATTTTCAGGACTATGAAAATTGTAGATTCACACTGAAGGCATCAAAACTATGAATTAACACATGTGGAATTATATACTTGACAAAAAAGTGTGAAACAACTGAAAATGTCTTATATTCTAGGTTCTTCAAAGTAGCCACCTTTTGCTTTGATTACTGCTTTGCACACTCTTGGCATTCTCTTGATGAGCTTCAAGAGGTAGTCACCTGAAATGGTTTTCACTTCACAGGTGTGCCCTGTCAGGTTTAATAAATGGGATTTCTTGCCTTATAAATGGGGTTGGGACCATGAGTTGTGTTGGGCAGAAGTCAGGTGGATACACAGCTGATAGTCCTACTGAATAGACTGTTAGAATTTGTATTATGGCAAGAAAAAAGCAGTAAAGAAAAACGAGTGGCCATCATTACTTTAAGAAATGAAGGTCAGTCAGTCTGAAAAATTGGGAAAACTTTGAAAGTGTCCCCAAGTGCAGTCGCAAAAACCATCAAGCGCTACAAAGAAACTGGCTCACATGAGGACCGCCCCAGGAAAAGAAGACCAAGAGTCACCTCTGCTGCGGAGGATAAGTTCATCTGAGTCACCAGCCTCAGAAATCGCAGGTTAACAGCAGCTCGGATTAGAGACCAGGTCAGTGCCACACAGAGTTCTAGCAGCAGACACATCTCTACAACAACTGTTAAGAGGAGACTGTGTGCAGCAGGCCTTCATGGTAAAATAGCTGCTAGGAAACCACTGCTAAGGACAGGCAACAAGCAGAAGAGACTTGTTTGGACTAAAGAACACAAGGAATGGACAGTAGACCAGTGGAAATCTGTGCTTTGGTCTGATGAGTCCAAATTTGAGAGTTTTGGTTCCAACCACCATGTCTTTGTGCGACGCAGAAAAGGTGAACGGATGGACTCTACATGCCTGGTTCCCACCGTGAAGCATGGTGGAGGAGGTGTGATGGTGTGGGGGTGCTTTGCTGGTGACACTGTTGGGGATTTATTCAAAATTGAAGGCATACTGAACCAGCATGGCTACCACAGCATCTTGCAGCGGCATGCTATTCCATTCGGTTTGGATTTAGTTGGACCATCATTTATTTATCAACAGGACAATGACTCCAAACACACCTCCAGGCTGTGTAAGGGCTATTTGACCAAGAAGGAGAGTGATGGGGTGCTACGCCAGATGACCTGGCCTCCACAGTCACCAGACCTGAACCCAATCGAGATGGTTTGGGGTGAGCTGGACCGCAGAGTGAAGGCAAAAGGGCCAACAAGTGCTAAGCATCTCTGGGAACTCCTTCAAGACTGTTGGAATACCATTTCAGGTGACTACCTCTTGAAGCTCATCAAGAGAATGCCAAGAGTGTGCAAAGCAGTAATCAAAGCAAAAGGTGGCTACTTTGAAGAACCTAGAATATAAAACATATTTTCAGTTGTTTCACACTTTTTTGTTAAGTATATAATTCCACATGTGTTAATTCATAGTTTTGATGCCTTCAGTGTGAATCTACAATTTTCATAGTCCTGAAAATACAGAAAATTTTGAATGAGAAGGTGTGTCCAAACGTTTGGTCTGTACTGTACCTCCAGGCTAAAACATTACCTATGGGCCATTGGCTCCTAAACTAAAAAACAATTAGGAAAGAAATATAATTTACAGTGATCCCTCAAGATATAATGGCCTCAGGATCCATCAATCACAACTTCTCTGGTAAAATAGCTGGTTAGCAGCTATTCCTGACTGTTATGTTTTATCTGTTTTACGCTACTTTCACACTTGCGTTATAAGGATCCATTTGTGAGATCCGTCACAGGCGCTCATAAACGGTCCAAAACTGATCAGTTTTGTCCTAATGCATTCTGAATGGAAAAGGATCTGTTCAGAATGCATCAGTTTTGCTTCAGTCAGCATTCCGTTTTGGAGGCAGACACTAAAACGCTGCTTGCTGCGTTTTGGTGTCCGCATGAAGAAACTGATCCGTCATGACTCACAATGTAAGTCAATGGAGATGGATCCGATTTCTCAGACACAATAGAAAACGGATCCGTCCCCCATTGACTTTCAATGGAGTTCGTGATGGATCCGTCTTGGCTATTTAAAAGATAATACAACCGGATCCGGACATAACAGATGCACACGGTTGTATTATCATGACTGAACCGTTTTTGCTGATCCATGACGGATCCAGCAAAAACACTGGTGTGAAAGTAGCCTTAGTTATCAGCTTATTTTTCTTAAATCTTAATTTTCTCTTATCTTGGATGACATTTTGGAGCTTTGGAGCCAATTATGCAAGTTACAATGGCTTTAACATACAGTGGTTGTCCTGTAACCAATTAATGTTGTAACTTGAGGGACCACTGTATAGTTGTCAAGTTATCTAATAAAGTTTTTTACAATGACAGTTCATGAATATCAGAATGGCTGCAGTCCGACACCCAACACCTCGATCATCTGTTTGAGAAAGGCCTCCTCACAGCTTACCAAGGACAGCACCATCCTTTGAATAATGGCTTTGCTTGGTATTGCAGCTCAGCCCCATTCACTTGAATGGAATGGAGCCAGGTCTAGGCCATGTAACCGATGAACTTGACATCACTGGCCATGAAGAGGCCACTGCACTAACCAAAACATTGCTCTGTCTTCAAACAGCTGCTCCTTTTTGTTTTTTTTACTGCTAAACTTAAAAACCCATGGTCCTGACTGTCTGTCACTCCCAACATCACACTGAAACTGGTGTCACTAGAAAGATGGTGACATCAGTGGTCCCCACTCTCTAAATGGTGGTAATAGGTGGCTAGGAGACACTGGTCTAACTTCAGGTATAGTGTATACAGCAGTTGGAAGCCCAACCTGTCACCGCTGCATAGAAAAGAACATTGTGGCATTATCAAGTGGCCTGAGATACTGGAAATGAGAATGTGGAGGCTATACTACACAAACTTCCTGAACCACCACCGCTTTACACATGGTTTGGCAGCCCCTCTTCGTTCTGGTATATGATGTGCAACTGTTGGCTGCTGGGTAATCCTATATGGTGTGCATGATTGACATCATTGGTATCCCTGCCCCAGCCTTTATCCCTATTAGTACATTCTTACATATCTAGTACTTCACTATTATTCTGTCATGTTGGTAGCTCCCCAATAATCACTTCTTTAGGGGCCGTTCAGACGGCCATGGTGTTGCGGATCCGCAAGAACACAGATGCCGTGTTCAGTGTGTGTTCTGCAATTTGCGGAACACACATGGCCGGCACCCCATATAAAATGCCTATTCTTGTCTGCAATTGCGGACAATGTTCTATATTTTTTCGCGGAGCCGCAGCTCTCCGCTATCTATCTTTTCCATTGAAATGAATGGGACCGCATCTATTCTGCAAAATTGCTGAATAGATGCGGCCCCATTCACACGGTCATGTCAACGGGCTCTTAGCCTAACACTACACTAATGCAGTTTGGCACCGCATTTCAAAAGTAGTATAGCCTGCCTGGTATTTACACTGCTATCGTTGCCTCCACTTCTATCCCTACCTCCCTGTCACAGGACATACATTATGTATACTCTTTTTCAATTAAATACCAGTTACCAGGCACAGCACAGAATCCGCAGTATGACCATTGTTTGTCTGGATCCATGACTGCTGTAATGTGGTTTCCCCCTAGACTTCAATGGGTTGTTAAAACACGCAGAAAATCCTCTCCATAAAGCACAGTAAATAGTGTCAATTTATGTGCATTTTCATCTAATTTTTTCACGCTGTTTTCCTACAGATTTTCTACATACAAACCATGACAATATGTGATCCCGCTCTACACTCCCCTCGCAAACCTTAAACATACAGTTTTGTCAAGATGCGCAAAGGGGTTAAATGAACATAAACATAACAATGTTCATTCTTGTGGTGTATATAATATTTGATTTTATTGTTTCACAGCTCCTGAGATTGTCAACTACGAACCTCTTGGATTGGAGGCTGATATGTGGTGAGACATGTTTTTAACGTTTTGTGGTAATCGGTAAGCATGTGTATGGGTCAAGAGAGAGAGCTGTCCACTGAACGAGCGATCGGCCTTCAGCTATATAGCGGATTTAGGTATACCAGTACAGTAAAAAAACAAAGTCTTCATAATGAGACTTTTAAATAAAGGGGTCTTCTGAGATTTTTTTTAACTGGTGACCTATCCTCTGGATAGGCAATCTGTATCTGATCGGCAGGGTTCCCGAGTGTCGGACCCCCCCCCCCCCCCACGAGTTGTTTGA
Source organism: Rhinella marina (assembly GCA_900303285.1). Classification (NCBI taxonomy): domain Eukaryota; kingdom Metazoa; phylum Chordata; class Amphibia; order Anura; family Bufonidae; genus Rhinella; species Rhinella marina. The sequence goes on from ONZH01015712.1 coordinate 24,074, forward strand.
GAAGTAGCAATGCGGTCATTCGCTTCAGTGGGGCTGAGCTCTCCCAGGCCTTGGGGCCAATGAACTCTACTGTGAGCGCCGGAGCCTTCTCAACCAGCTCATCGGTGGGGGTCCCGGTTGACAGATCCCCACCGGTAAGATACTGATGATGACCCAACCAAGAGGAAAGGTTGTCAGTAAAAATTTCAAGGTAAACCCTTTTAAAATGTGTCATTCTGTAATACAAAAAAAGAATACACTAAACACAATAAAAAATACATTTCATTATGTAAGTCACAAAAAATGCCTTATTATACTGTTTTTCAAATATAGCTGACAAAATACAAGGACGAATGAAAAATTATTTTGATCCTGAAATAAATGTTGGAAAACCCTTTTAATACAAGGTACTTACTAATGGATTGTGATTGTCCATATTGCCTCCTTTGTTGGCTGGAGTAATTTTTCCATCACATTATACACTGCTCATATCCAGAGGTTACGGCAGTCCAGCAGCAGTGGGGTATGGGCAGCTTGTGTGTCTGTCTCTATTTTTGTATTTCTTTTGTTAGGAAAGGTGATAGATTCACTGCATCCATAATGACCCATACTCTAAACCTAATACATTATTTATGTGTTTCTATTCATTTCACTTACCAAACACAGAATAAAAAGCAATTAAAAATAGTACCAATGACAAATACAAATTGTCCTGCTAAAAAACAAAGCTTCCCACAGTTATAAAATTGAGTCTCTGAATGTGGTGACATGAAAACAAATTTTATAAGGAAAAAAAATATATATTATGCAAGTAGTATAAATGAATAAAAACTATATAAATTTTGCAATCGTTGTAATCGTACTGACCCATAGAATACAGTTATGTTATTTATGCCACACAATTAACGTTCTAAAAATAGATCCTAAAAAGAATGTGCCCCGTGGAGCCCCCTGAAATAAACAGAACAGCCTGTAGCTCATGCTTGCGACCACTGTATTTATTTCCCTATCCCGTGTATAACTTAATATTACCAGAATACCCCTTTAAGGCTGGGTTTACATCACACTATTAACCCCCTCCATCCCAGACCCCAAAGTTAGTGACCTTGACCCCTCCACTTCATTGAACCACGAGTGAAGGTTTAAGAAGTAGAAAATATTTTTTTTTTTTTCTTTATTTCTGTTATCTAAACCTGGGATGCGTCCTATAGTCAAATGTATCTTAGTCTGAAAAATACAGTATGTCTTTTAGTTACCTGTACCATTGATTTATGCAAAGTTTTGTTGAAATGACAGTGACTATTTAAGGCCAAAATTGAGTTAGACCATACAGGGTTAAAGAAGAATACACCCTTTGTTGGTAATCAAATTAGTTGTGTTTGTAAACTGTAGGATAAATTCACACTAGTGTGTTGGGGAAAATGTGCCGTGTTATGGTGCACTTCCTGGACTGAACTCCCAGCATAATATTGGTCTGTGTAAAAGGATCATAAGGCTAATTTTGCACTAATGTATTTGGTCCATGAAGCACTCTTCGAGTTATGGCTGCATTTCCTGGAGCGAACACAGTTCCTCTGACCCAAACTCATTGCATCATAATAGCTTAAAGGGGTTGTCTCATCAAAGGCAATGGGGACATATCACTAGGATATGCCTCCATTGTCTTACAGGTGGGGTCCCTATGAGGTTTGCACCTATATCAAGAACGGAGCTGCGAAAGTGGTGGAGGGTGCATGCACAGCCGCCTTCCATTCATTTTCTGTGGGGCCGGCGAAAATAGCCGAGCTCTACATCGGCTATTTCCGTTGGGCCCATAAAAGTGAATGGGAACGGCGGCCGGTCATGTGTGCTGTTCTCCCATTTACTTCTATGGGGAGCGCGCTTGGTGGTGGCTGGACCAGAGTCCTCCAGCCACCACTTTATGGGGCTCCGTTCCCGATACGGGCGCAGGCCCCAGCGGTGGGACCTGCACCTATAAGACAATGGGGGCATATCCTAGAGATATGTCCCCATTGTCTGTGACGAGAAAACCCCTTTAACCACTTCCCGTCCGCCCATAGGACATGAACGTCCGGGAAGTGGTTATTTATCTCTGAATGGACGTTTCTGAACTAATCGAGCGATGAGGAGAAAGCAAAGCTACTAAATATCTTTTTCTCCACTGTATTCACTGAGGAAAATAAACTGTCAGATGAAATGCAGAATATAAAAGTAAATTCCCCATTAAAAATGCCCTGTCTGACCCAGGAAGAAGTAAAGCGGCATCTTAAAAAAATTAAAATAGACAAATCGCCAGGACCGGATGGCATACACCCCCGTATGCTAAGAGAATTAAGTAATGTCATCGCCAGACCCTTATTTCTGATATTTAAGGACTCTATACTGACAGGGAGTGTTCCACAGGATTGGCGCATAGCAAATGTGGTGCCAATATTCAAAAAGGGTCCAAAAACAGAGCCCAGAAACTATAGGCTGGTAAGTTTAACATCTGTCGTGGGTAAACTGTTTGAGGGTTTTCTAAGAGATGCTATCTTGGAGTACCTCAATGAAAATAATCAAATTACTCCATATCAGCATGGCTTCATGAGGGATCGGTCATGTCAAACCAATTGAATCAGTTTCTATGAGGAGGTAAGTTCTAGATTTGACCGCGGCGAATAAGTGGATGTCGTATATCTAGACTTCTCCAAAGCATTTGGCACAGTACCACATAAAAGGTTAGTATATAAATTGAGAATGCTTGGCCTGAGAGAAAATGTCTGTATGTGGGTAAGTAACTGGCTCAGTCATAGAAAACAGAGGGTGGTTATTAACTGCACATATTCAGATTGGGTCACTGTCACTAGTGGGGTACCACAGGGGTCAGTATTGGGCCCTATTCTCTTCAATATATTTATTAATGATCTTGTAGAAGGCTTGCGCAGTAAAATATCAATTTTTGCAGATGACACTAAACTGTGTAAAGTAATTAACACAGAAGAGGACAGTACACTGCTACAGATGGATACAGATGGGCACAGATCTGGATAGACTGGAGGCTTGGGCAGAGAAGCCCAAGAAAAGTGGCACATGAGGTTTTATGCTGACAAATGTAAGGTTATGCATATGGGAAGGAATAATGCAAGTCACCAGTACATACTAAATGGTAAAATATTGGGTAACTCTGACCTGGAAAAGCACCTAGGAATTTTAGTGAACAGCAAACTAAGCTGCAGAAACCAGTGTCAGACAACTGCTGCCAAGGCCAATAAGATAATGGGTTGCATCAAAAGAGGCATAGATGCCCGTGATGAGAACATAGTCCTGCCACTTTACAAATCACTAGTCAGACCACACATGGAGTACTGTGTACAGTTCTGGGCTCCTGTGAACAAGGCAGACATAGCAGAGCTGGAGAGGGTTCAGAGGAGGGCAACTAGGGCTCGGCGATTAATTGAATTAATTCTATTAATTCGGCAATTGAAAGCCTCACGATTTTATTTTTTAGGAAAATCGTGAACTCGATTTTCCTAAAATGGCGCCCACCAGATAAAATAAAAAAAATCTCTCACCTGTCGTGTGCCGCGGCTCCGCTCCGGTGTCCGGCACTCCTCTTCTCCAGGGCCGCGCTGCACTGTTCTGACCGCGTACAGCGTCAGGACGTAGTGCGCGCACTCTGACCTGACGCTGCACGCAGTCAGGTGACAGTGCAGCGCCAGGACCTGGAGCGGAGCCGCGGCGCAGGACAGGTAAGGGATTTGTTTTATTTTATTCTTATGGTGGCCTAGTGGGCTGTTCTGAGAGCTGAAGGGGGCACTACTGTGGGCTAATCTGAGGTCTCAAGGGGCACTACTGTGGGCTAATCTGAGGTCTCAAGGGGCACTACTGTGGGCTGATGTGGGGTCTGATGGGGCACAATGGGCTGATGTGGGTCTGATGGGGCACAATGGGCTGATGTGGGGTCTGATGGGGCACAATGGGCTGATGTGGGGTCTGATGGGGCACAATGGGCTGATGTGGGGTCTGATGGGGCACAATGGGCTGATGTGGGGTCTGATGGGGCACAATGGGCTGATGTGGGGGCTGATGGGGCACAATGGGCTGATGTGGGGGCTGATGGGGCACAATGGGCTGATGTGGGGGCTGATGGGGCACAATGGGCTGATGTGGGGGCTGATGGGGCACAATGGGCTGATGGGGCACAATGGGCTGATGTGGGGGCTGATGGGGCACAATGGGCTGATCTGAGGTCTGATTGTGGCACTGTGGGCTGATCTGAGGTCTGATGGGGGCACAATGGGCTGATATGGGGGCACAGTGGGCTGATGTGAGGTCTGATGGGGGCACAGTGGGCTGATGTGAGGTCTGGTGGGGGCACAGTGGGCTGATGTGAGGTCTGATGGGGGCACAGTAGGCTTTTTTTAAATTTTTTTTTTTTTATATTTTTAATAACATAAGAAAATCGAGATTTAAATCGTGAATCATCCAAAATTTAAAAAAAATTGAGTTTTTTTTTTTTTTTTTGGCCATATCGCCCAGCTCTAAAGGCAACTAAAGTAATAACTGGAAAGGGTGGACTGCAGTACCCAGAAAGATTATCAAAATTAGGCTTATTCACTTTAGAAAAAAGACGACTGAGGGGAGATCTAATAACTATGTATAAATATATCAGGGGTATAAATATATGTATAAATATATCAGGGGTCAGTACAGAGATCTCTCCCATGATCTATTTATCCCCAGGACTGTGACTGTGACGAGGGGACATCCTCTGCGTCTGGAGGAAAGAAGGTTTGTGCACAAACATAGAAGAGGATTCTTTACGGTAAGAGCAGTGAGACTATGAAACTCCCTGCCTGAGGAGGTGGTGATGGTAAGTTCACTAAAAGAGTTCAAGATAGGCCTGGATGTATTTCTGGAGGGTAATAATATTACAAGTTATAGTTACTAGGGATGGGTTGTTGATCCAGGGAGTAATTCTGATTGCCTGATTGGAGTCGGGAAGGAATTTTTTTCCCTAAAGTGGGGAAAATTGGCTTCTACCTCACAGGGGTTTTTTGCCTTCCTCTGGATCAACTTGTAGGAAAACAGGCCTAACTGGATGGACAGATGTCTTTTTTCGGCCTTATAAAGTGTTACTATGTCAGCCCTAGTTACAGGAGAAAACTTTCGAAGTTAAATGTCCCCCCGAGGTCTTGTATGACCTTATGGGGGACACAAAGTGTAAAATAAAACAATAAAATTAAAAATAAAGAGTATTATAATAAAAAAAAAAAGTTTCACATATAAAAAAAAAAAAAAAACTATTTTCCCCCCAAATATGTCATTTAACCCTTTCTGCCCCGGAGGTTTTATCGGTTTTGCGTTTTCGTTTTGTGCTCCCTGCCTTGATACAGCCATAACTTTTTTTATTTTTCTGTTCGCATAGCTGTATGATGGCTTGTTTTTTTGCGGGACAAGTTGTACTTTTCAACGCTACCATTTAATATTGCATATGGTGTAGTGGGAAGCGGGAAAAAAATTCCAAATCGGGTGAAATTGCAAAAAAAAAAATGCTTTACGTTTTACGGGTTTTTTATTTACGGCGTTCGATGTGCGTTAAAACTGACCAGTTACTTTCATTCTACTGGTCAGTACGAATCCGGCGATACCGAATATGTATAGTTTTTCTTCCATTTTGATCAAAAATTATAAAGTTGGACATTTTTTTTTTTTTTAATTTCTTTTTTCAGTTCTTGACCCCTATAACTTTTTGGTATTTAGGTGTACGGAGCTGTATGGGGGCTCATTTTTTGTGGGGCGATCTGAACTTTTTATTGATACCATTCTGGGGTGTGTATGACTTTTTGATTGCTTTTTATTTAATTTAAAAAAAAAAAAAAGCAACAAAAAATGGCGAATCTGCCATTTTGACGTTTTTTTCTGTTTCGCTTTTTTCCGTATGGATAATATTTTTTTATATTTTTATAATATGGGCGTTTTCGTACAGCGATACCCATGATGTGTACTTTTTTATTTTTTTTTAATACTTTATTTTTATTTTCGGGAAAGGGGGGTGGTTTGAACTTTTACGGGTTTTTTTTTTATTTATTTTTTAAATTAATTTTTTATTTTATTTTTTACACTTTTTTTTTATAGTTCCCATAGGGAACTATAAGAAGCAATAATTTGATTGCTTATATCATAGACTCCAATGCACTTACATTGGAGTCTATGATGATTTCAGTGCTTTCCTATGGAGCCCTATTACAGGCAAGGGCTCCATGTGAAAGCCTATGCAGCAGCCACCTGTCATTTACTATGACAGGGGCTGCTGCAGGCACGCTCCGGCTCCTCCGATCGACAAACATGGGGGAGCCAACTTCAGGTGCTTGCCGACTTCGGGTGCCGCGGTCATGCTTGACCGCGGCACACGAGCGGTTAAATGTCCGTGGTCGGCATTACTGCCGGTCGCGGATGTTAGCCGCGGGTGCCTGCTAGTGGGATATGCAGGTCACCCGCGGCCATCACACCCGCTTTGGGCAGGAGCGGGCGCCATCTTTAAAGTCCTTATTTGTAAAAATGTTACAAATAAAAATAAATAAATAAAATAGACATCTCATCCAGCAAAAAATGAGCTCCCACACAAGATCATAGCCAGGAAAATGAAAAATATATGGCTCTAAAAAAATTGTAACACAAAAACATGATTTTTTTTTTTTTCTAAAAATGCTCTTATTGTGTAAAACGGAAAAAAAAAATTGACATATTTGGTATCGTTGTGTCCGTAACAACTGGCTCTACAAAAACATCACATGATCTACCCCATCAAGTGAACTGCGTAAAAAAAAATCTAATAAAAATTATGCCAAAACAGCTTTTTTTTTTGTCGCCTCACCTACCAAAAAACATAATATCAAACGATCAAAAACTCATATGTATCCCAAAATGGTAGCAATAAAAACGTCACCTCATCCCGTCACCTCAACCGGATCTATAAAAATATCACATCATCTACCCCATCAGGTGAACTGTGTAAAAAAAAAATAAATAGAAAAATGACACCAAACTGCTTTTTTTTGTGACTTAACCTCCCAGAAATGAGATAAAAAGTGATCAAAAAGCCAAATGTACCCCAAAAGGGTGCTGATAAAAAGCACAGCTTGTCCCGCAAAAAATAAGCCCTCACGCAGCTCAGTCCACAAAATTTTTTTAAAGTTATCGCTCTTAAACACCAAATTCCATGTTAGAAAATGCAGATGCCGCTCCTACCCTTCTGAGCCCTGGCGTATCCCCAAATACCAGTTTACGACCACAATTGGGGTGTTACTGTATTCAGGAGAAAATGGGTAGCAAATTGTGGGGGATATTCTCCTATTATGTTTTGTGAAAAAGAAAGTTCGGGCCTAACGCACCATTTTCTTGTAAAAAAAAAAAATGTAATTTTTCATTTTCACAGCCAAGGGTTATAAATTGTATGAAACGCCTTTAGGGTCAAGTGCTTGCTTCACCTCTTAAAAATTTCCTGGGTGGTGTAGTTTATAACATGTGGTCATTTTTGGGTGTTTTCACTGTGGAGATACCTCAGGGTCTCTTCAAATGCAACATTGTGCCCAAAAACCATTCCAACAAAATCTGCCCTCCAAAGACCATATGGCGCTCCTTGACTTCTGTACCCTTCCGTGTCCCTATACAGCTGTATACGACCACATGTGGGGTGTTTCTGCAAACTGCAGAATCGGGGTAATAAATATTGGGTTTTGTTTTGTTGTTAACCCTTGATGTGTTACAGGAAAAAATTATTAAAATGGAAAATCTGCAAAAAAAGTGAAATTTTGACATTTCACATCTATTTTGCTTTAATTCCTGTGGAATACTTAAAGGGTAAACAACATTTCTAAAACCAGTTTTGAATAGTTTGAGGGGTGTAGTTTATGGTCATTGAGGGGTCATTTATGGGTGGTTTCTATTATGTAAGCCCCACAAATTGACTTCAGAACTGAACTGGTCCTTAAAAAAGTTGATTTGGCTCATTTTCAAAAATTGCTTCTAAAATTCTAAACCTTCTAATGTCCTAAAAAAATAAAATGACACTACCAAAATGATGCCAACATAAAGTAGACATATGGGGAATGTCAATTAATGAGTATTTTATGGGGTATCACTATCTGTCTTAAAAGCAGAGATTCAGAGAGATTCAAATTCAGAAAACAGTGAATTGTTTCAAATTTTCGTTAACTTTTGGATTTTTTTTATAAATAAAAGTAAAATATATCAACTCAAATTTACCATTAACATGAAGTACAATGTGTCACAAGAAAACAATCTCTGAATGGCTTGGATAAGTAAAAGTGTTCCAAAGTTATGACCACATGAAGTGACACATGTCAGATTTGCAAAATTAGGCCTGGTCAGGAAGGGGGTAAGTGGCCCGGATGGGAAGTGGTTAATATCCTTCCTGGCTTAAAGGGGTTGTCCGGGTTCAGAGCTGAACCCGGACATACCCAGGTTTTGACTCCGGCAGCCCTCCTGAACAGGGCATCGGAGCATCTCATGCTCCAATGCCCTCCCTTGCCCTGTGCTGGATCGCGCAGGGCAAGGGCTCTTTTGTTTGTAAACATTCACTGCCGGGCGGAGGCTTCCGTTTGAATGGCTAGGGCAGCGCTAAAGCCCGCCCATCAGCGCCGATGACGTCACCGGGGTCACTGCCGGGCGGAAGCCTCCGCCTGGAAGAGCCCGGTACGTCACCGGAACCAGGCTAAATTCCTTTGCCCTGCGCTAATTAGCGCAGGGCAAAGGAGGGCATCGGAGCATAGGATGCTCCGATGCCCTGTTCAGGCGGGCTGCCTGGGTGAATTGAAAGGTATGTCCGGGTTCAGCTCTGAACCCGGACAACCCCTTTAAGCTCCTGCCTGACCTCAGGTCTACTGCACTGAATTCACATAATGCCATGAATACAGTACAGTAGACCTGTGGTCAGGTAGGAACATCTTAAGTCATTATGATGCTTATGGTCCTTTTTCACAGACATATACTTGTGCCAATTATCAGGGATGAGCTTTTGTAGAAATGCCCGTTTCCTATAATTGGCCTGTGTAAAATATGTTGGCAAACATATGATGAAAGAAGTAAATGATCATCCATTGACCGTGTCCTTCAGTCGGTACCTAAAATCATTATCTCTGGTCAACAGATCAGCCTGTGTAAACAGGAATCTACTCCCCAGAAGCAATGATGCTCTATGTGGAAAAACAATTGTTTCAGCGATTGCTTGTCCCCATACAGCAGAGATGATAGCTGCATCTACTGTAAATGCAGGCCTCATCTCTGCTCACAATCAGGTAATTATTTGGAATGTTTGGTTCATTCCTAATTGCCGCAAAACATCGGTCCGTCTAAAAGGACCTTAAGGTTAGGGCTACACAGCAACAATGAGTCGTGCTACATATAGGGTGCAACTACACTGCAACATGTGTCGTCGTGCAATTTATTTTTATAACTCCAGTCTATGGTGACGCACTGCGTCACGACAGTCGACCAAAAATCCATCTTCAATGGGTCTTTTGCGCCTGTCATGTCGCAGTGCGACACCATAGACTGGCATTATAAAATATGTTGCACAAAATTACTGCGACAAATGTCGTTGTGTAGTCCTAGCCTAAGGGCACTTGCACGTGGTGAAGATTTTGTATGGCACAACAGGTCATTTTCCACACGGAAGAAAAAAGCAAAGTGTACATGAGAGTTCATTTAATGTCGTACACTTTGCTGGTACCTCATTACACAAAACCATGAATAATCCACAACGTGTGCCGGTAACCCTAATACTTTCTCTCCTTTTATTATCCACTCGTGAGTCTAGCTTCCAGAACTGCATCTGGAAACCTGATCATGTGGCTGGAGCTACACCTAGACTTTTTGTAGCACGTTTAATTGATTTTTAACCAGGGCTGTGGAGTCTGAGTCGGTGTTCATTTTGGTGGAGTTGGTATAAAATGGACCGACTCCAAAAATATATAATAAATTGTTACAGTTAGTTCAGTGCAGTATGTGCTGAATATATTTTCATAAGAATTTGGGAAATGTCCTATAAATGTCTGTTCTATTCCTGAACTAAGGATCTAGGCTTTCAGTTGAGACGAATGTGTGCTGCCCTTTATGTAGATGCTCAGAAGTGAAGCTCCTCTGCTACAGATCAGAGGAAAAAGGCACTGGGAAGGTATGGCTGCACTCATCTCAGATCTGCTAGATAAAACAGGATTAAAGAGGTTTTCTCACTAGTTACAAAGATTAGCTTTCAACATAAAAGGACAGTTAAACGAAGACATTTTCTAAATACATTGGTCAGTCATGAACTATAGACAGTTCAGCAGGTCTTTCACTGCACACAGGTTTCTATGGTAACCTGCAGACCAGAAATATTATCTGATTGGCTGAGAGCAGTGAAGAATGATGGGACTGAGCTCTGAGTGATTACCTGCAGTAAGCAAAAGGTCCAAGTTTTGTGAGGACTGAGAAGCTTTACCTGTAATTGTGTTAGAGATTACAATCTCCTGCTCTGTCAGAGTAAGTTAATATATGCTAATAATAGACCCCCCCACAGCCTGAGGAGACAGAGTTAGTGCAAACTGCCTGTCAGCTAGTAAATCAATGTGCTGCGAAAACCCCTTAAAGACAAGTACTTCTTAGTATATCTAAACTTTCAATAAACTGTGCATAAATCACTTGTCCAGTGCATGTTCTCTCTGTATGTTTTATGTATTCGTTTGCTTTTCCTCTGATGTAAAACACCTAGGGCCTTATGTATGAAAACTGTCTAGTTGTAGAAGTTTCTTTGTTGCCTATAGAAACCAATCAAAGCTCTCCTCTCATTTCATATAGTGCTCTGGAGAAATGAAAGGGGAGCTTGGATTATTTGCTATGGGCAACAAAGAAATTCTTAGACTTAGACAGTTTTCATACATCAGGCCCTTAGTGAGCTGTACCCAGAGAAAAGCCCGATACTGAAAGTTCAGAGTAAAGATATCCAGTAAAACATGTCACAACAAAAAAGTTTGCAATATATCTGTACTATTGATTTATGCAAAGTTTGTTTAAAGTTATCACTTAAACATGCGCCATGTATGAGGGAGTCGGAGTTAGGGGAAATTGAGGAGTCAGAGTTGGAGTCGGGGCTTTGACTTCCCGACTCCACAGCCCTGTTTTTAACTATCAATTGGTGACAGCTACATTCCAGAGCAGTGAATTGATTAGTATGTAATCGTAATTAGTAGTAAGTAAAATTCGAATACAACTTCTACAAAAAATCTAGCTGTTGCCCTGGTCCTAGGGTACTTCCACGCATTCAGTTTTTTGATGCAGTTTTTGAAGCCAGTACCAGGAATGGATTATAAAAGGAGAGAACGTATTAAGGACACTGTTTCTACTCTTTTTAATCCATTCCTGGTTTTGGCTTCAAAAACTGAAGAAAACCTGAACATGTGGCTGTACCTTTAGGGTGACCAGACACGATCAGGTGTTGATAACGTAGATTCAGATGCAGTTTTTTTAAGCTAAAACAAGGTGTGGATTTAAAAAAATAAATAAATAAATAAAAATGGCCGTCATGTACATGAGATGTCTGTTTTTCACTGTCATGTGCATGTAGCCTAATGTTTCACACATTTTTCTATCCTAAAAGCGCTTGTGAATAATTGTCAAGCACACCGTATACTAATGTATGCAGTATTTCATAAATGAGAACAAACATTGACTCAATGTATTTGTCCAAACAGGAGCATCGGAGTGATCACTTACATCCTGTGAGTATACATGAATGGATGGTGTCCTTATTTTGATGTATTTAATCTCAATGTTACTAATTGTATTTAATCAGCACTTTATGGTCCTGAAGTCCTCATAATCCTTTATGCCAGATTATAAATGTAAAGTATTACTGTGGCTGCAGGTCACTTTCAAGCCCTCTGTGGGTAAGGATATACCTATACATTAGTTCCCATATTTCCACTCATCAACTTTCTACTACTGTAAATTCTGTGGATTTTCTGCCTGCAATTCCACAGCAAAAAAAACATACCCTTAAGGATTTTTCAGTTTTTACAGTGATAAACCAAAATTGGGTAATAGCCATATCAAGACAAATGAGTAGTCTCGTTATCAGGGCATAATATGATACAATTTGACTTTATGAAATTTCTGGTTTATTTTGAATTGCTCTGTAGCACATGTTTCATTACAAATATAGTACTGTATACAGAAAATACAACAAAAAAAAGAACAAAAGGGATAATTATTCTGACAAAGTAAAAGAAAGTCCCAAGTTAAATATCAGAGTATAAACACACAAAGAGGGGAGAAACAAGACGGGCAAGGGAATGTAGGGACCAGGGAATGTGCTTGGAGGCAAACTGGGGGGAAATTTATCAAACTGGTGTAAAGTAGAACTTGCTTAGTTGCCCATAGCAACCAAACAGATTCCTCCTTTCATTTTTCACTGCTCCTTTGGAAAATGAAAGGTGGAATCTGGTTGCTATGGGCAACTAAGCCAGTTCTACTTTGTCCAAGTTTGATAAATGTCCCCCACTATGCCTAAGAAAGAGTATTAACTGTGTAAGACCCTCAAGATAAGATATCCAAGGTTTCCATGTTGTGTCAAACATAATTTGAGAATATTATAGGATACTAGAAAATCTATCATTTCACGACTCTAGGTCTAAGGGAAATGGTTATCCAGCCTCTAGCTTTAGTCAACTAGCAAAAAACAACAGTTTTGATTACTATCTTGATCTACTGCTTAAAGCGGTTGTCCGGGTTTGGTGATTATTTGTTAATAGGATACATTTCCCTAATAGCATACTTCCATGTGGGTTTTACCTTCATTGCTTGCTTTTGATGAGCCCATTCCTCATGCTGCTATTAAGGACCGGAAGTGAGTTTTTTTTCGCCTGGCAAGTGACATACCGGGCTCCTTACTGGTGTACAAAGCCTCTTCTTCTGCTTAGCAAGGAGCCCGGTGATATCACCAGCACACAGGGGCATTCAGGAGCTATCAAGGAGGCTGTCAGTAGGAGGGAAATGTATGCGCTAAACCACGCCATTCTGTGACATCACCGGGCATAGGGGGCGTTAGTCTGGGAAGAAGGAGGCAGTATTGGCAGTATTGGAGGATGGAACTCGCCTCACTAAGGAACGCCCCTCTCTGCCGATGACGTCACCAGCCACAGAGGAGCATTATTTGGAGTAGAAGGAGGTTGTATTGGAGGCAGCAAACTATGCTATTTAGCGTAGTGCACGCCTCCTATGGTAATTTACAATGAATGGGATGTGCTATATTCAGGTGCTGGGTGCTAACCACGCCTCCCATGTCCGTACATGCCAGTCCAATCGCTCCCTGCAACTATTGTCTTTATGCAATGCTAGCAGAGAGCAGATACATGGAAGCATGGAGGTATTCAGCTTGTAGGCTTAGAAAAAGGCGGTTTTAGGGGAGGAATACTGAAGAGGGGTATGAGTGGCAGGAGGCAGAATACTGATTAGGGGGAGTGGTAAGGCCCCTGATGTACAGATGCAGAGTCACAGCAGCCTTGTGGGACCCATAAGGCAGTGCAGCCGGAAATTACATAGCGCACATGCAAACAATACCGACAGCAGGGTCAGGGACTCGTAGGAACAACGGAGCTGAAAAAAGAATACACAAAGCATTAGGATGACTTTACTGAGGCATGTCAAGGTTACTAATGTTTTTAAAAATTACTTTGATGCCGGACAACCCCTTTAAGGGTGCATTCACATGACCATATGTATTTTGCGGTCTGCAAAACGCAGAGCTAAATATTATAAAACTTCACATTAACTAGAAAATGTTTGCACATGAAAATCATGTATATACTGTATGTTTTTTTTTTTTTTTATTGACAGCAGTTCATTCAGTTTATTCTATGCTGCTGCGTGTCATTTTCGTTTTTGCATTTTCTTTTTTTTCTCCCCACGTTCCAAAAGCCATAACTCTTTTTTTAATTTTCCATTCATATAGCCATATGAGAGTTTATTTATTCCAGGATCAGTTGTATTTTTTAATGGCACCATTTAATTTACCATGTCTTATACTGGAAAATGGGGGGAAAAATTAAATTGAAAAAACCCACAATTCCGCCAAGGTTTTTTGGGTTTTGATATTAGAGCATTCACTACGCGCTAAAAATGACACAACATCCTTATTCTGCAGCTTAATATGAATACGGCGAAACCAAACTGTATAGTTTTTTTCTTTAAAATTAAAAAATAAAAAAATCTCTTTGCTTCACCATTTTCTGACAACCATAACTTGTTTTATATTTCAATCCATAAAGCAGTATGAGGGCTTGTTTTTTGTGGGACAAACTGTAGTTTTTATGGGTATCCGTTTTGGGGAGCATCCAGCTGTTTATCACTGTTATTCTGTTGTTTTTTGTTTTGTTGTTGGCAGGGGGGTTGCCAAGGTGACCAAAAAATGGTGAATCATGTTTTTTTTAATCATTTTATAATTTTTTTCATTCGTGTACACTGCGTAGGAATAATATTTTTACATTTCAATAGGAGACATTTTCAGATAAGATGAGAACCTTTTAGGTCTATTTTATTATTGTTTATATATTTTTGTATGTAAATTGGGAAAGGGGGTAATATTTTTGTGTATTTTTTTTTTTTTTTTTTAACTTTTTTTCCCACAGTAAGTTTGAGTCCTCTTAGGCTAGGGCTACACGACTACACTGGTCGCAGCCAGGATCACTGAATGAAATGAATGGGATCATCTTGGTACTGCTCTAGTGGCCTGTAATATTACCATTTTTATATGGATACATTTAAAAAAAATCTACAGTATTTTTAAAGTTTTTTTTAATGTTTGTAATAAAACCTGTTTAATGCCATTTTTGTTTATTATATATTACCTGTAACTTTTTTTTTCTTCACAGGTTAAGTGGGGCATCACCCTTTCTGGGAGAGACAAAACAAGAAACTTTGACCAATATTTCAGGTGTTAATTATGATTTTGATGAGGAATATTTCAGTAATACAAGTGAACTTGCCAAGGATTTCATACGAAGACTGCTAGTCAAAGATCCAAAGTAAGTTAGGACATTTCTTTTTGTAAAGTATTATTCCAGCCGTAAACAGAAACCTTTTCATTTTACTTACTGCCATTGTTATAAATAGCATTATGAGATACTCAGATAGGATATCTGCCATCTTCTTCTATACATAAGTACACTAATTGACAAAGAAATAATGCACCAAGAAGTAGTTGTTGGAATTAAATGAAACTTTCTATGTGTGAATGCAATGATATATGCAATTACACTATTAGGGCCCGACCATGTGAATGGGTCCGCATCTATTCCGCAATTTTGCGGAATAGATGCAGCCCTATTCATTTCAAGGGGCGGCATTAGATCGTGAAGAGCCGCGGCTCCGTGAAAAAAAGATAGAACATGTCCTATTCTTGTCCGCGTTTTTGCGGATCCGCAACAACTCAGCCGTCTGAACAGCCCTTAGATCAGAAGGATGAGTTTATTGAGAAAAACAATTGAAAGGAGGCTCTAATACTCTGTTGGGCCATCTCTAGACTGAATACAAGATGAAAGACTGTTGGGCATGGAGGCATACAGGTTCTGTATGGTATCCTATGACACATTTGCCCGCAGATAGGCCTGTAGATCCTGCACACTCGTAGGTCGCCAAAGCTGCCGTCGCAGCTGATCCCATATATTCTCAATTGGCGATAAAACTGTTGACTGGGCAGGCCAAAGAAGTGTTGCAGTCTGGCGGAGACATTCCTGAGAAACCCTTGCATTGTGTGAACAAACATTATCCTGCTGAAAAATACTAGTTTGAAGCCTGGTCATGAGAGGAAACACATATGGCTGCAGGATGTCCTGCACATATCACTGACCTGTAAGTGTCCCTTGTAAATCACTGCTTGGGATAACTTTCTTATGTGATGGTTCCCCAGACAGTCACAACAGTAGCTGGGGCAGTATGTCGCTTCACAGCAAAGGCAGGATTGAAGCTCTCACCATGAGGCCTCCATACCGACTCACATGAGATCCCAAAGAGAATCTGGATTGGTCACAAAAGACAATACAGTTCTAGTCCGTAGTAGTGCAGGTTTCTTGTTCACAACACCACTGCAAACGAAGACAGTGGTGGCTGGCTGTCAATGGCAGTGATGCCAAATTTGCTTCTGCTAAGTGCCTGGAAATGGTATGGCCAGAGATAGTGGTGTGTAATGAATGTGTCAACTGTGCCGGGATAGTGGACAATTAAACTGTGGAGGCTGCTCATGCTTGTTGGTGGATCAAACAACTCTTTCTACCAGGGGTGTGTCTTGGCCATCCACAGCCTGTTCACCATGTGTGCGTGCCCTTAAGTAACCAAGTCGGAACGGCCTAGATGGAGGACAATTTGTTGAAACGACTATCCTGTTTCTCTCGGTCAATTGATGTGCCCCTTCTCAACATCTGTCAACTGAGCAAAATGTCTGAGTGCGTTGTAGAGGCATGTCTATCAATCTCTCACCAAGAGGTACACTACTCTGAAGTAGCCTCTGAGATCCTTTTTATAGGGCCGCAAGGGAAGCACTTTTACGTTCTCTTGTGGCAAGACCCACATTGTAAGGATATGCTATTGTTTGAGTGGGGGTTCAACAGACCTTCTCTCAGCTTGTATTTAAATAGCAAGGGACAAGGCATCATGGAGGATAAACCCCATTGCTCAAACATTTAGCGCATATGCAATGCAAATGCCCTGAATCATTATGACTGGAGCAACTCATTTCATTCTAGTGGGTATGGGTCGCATAATATGTACTCATAACATATATTTAATTCCTTAGGAAACGGATGACAATCGATGAGAGTTTGGAACATTCATGGATTAAGGTGAGATGTTATACAGTTTTTAATTATGCATATACATTAGGTCTCTGCTTGCTTAGTAAGACTGTTCAGATCTGCTTTGTGGCTTGATTAAAACCATGATATATATCCTTTTGTAAACAAATATCTGATGGACTCAATTGACATTTGGTGGGGTGT
This sequence comes from Rhinella marina, assembly GCA_900303285.1. Lineage (NCBI taxonomy): Eukaryota > Metazoa > Chordata > Amphibia > Anura > Bufonidae > Rhinella > Rhinella marina. Next base: position 41,083 of record ONZH01015712.1, read on the forward strand.
AGCTTTTTGATGGGAAAATAGTACTGCATGCTACAGAGCTTCTGATGCAAATGTTGACCCTAACTGTTGTAATAACAGTTAATATATACATTTGCATACATAAAAAAAAATTCTGTTTCTCTCTACACAGGCCATCAAGCGCCGCAATGTTCGCCATGAGGACAGTGGAAAGCGGCCGGAGCGAAGGAGGTTGAAGACAACGCGACTTAAGGAATATACAATCAAATCCCATTCTAGTATGCCTCCTAATAATACATATGTCAACTTCGAAAGATTCAGCCATGTGTTGGAAGAGTTAGGAGCTGCAGAAGATGCGCTCCGTGAGCTACAGAAGAGTCAGACTACTTCACGTGAAGATGTTTGTACCCTACGCTCAATTTATGAAGAAAAGGAAAGCTGGTATCGGGAAGAGCAAGAAGGTGTGGCACGACAGCTGATGGGGCTTCAACAGGAGCTACAGCGTGGAGAAGGTCAACGTCGGCAGCTTCAAGAAGATCTGCGAACTACCATGCTAAGTGCAAATGGTCTGAAGAGGAGATTTGGCAGATTGGAAAACCGATATGAAGCATTAGCAGCACAGGTCACTGCAGAGATGAGCTTTGTTGAAGAGCTACTGAAATCCATGGAAAGGCCAGGAGCAGACGATGTCAGAGGTGTATGCTAGAAATAGAGAAATCCGTATTGTGCATGTAGCTAGACGTAGACTTCTTGCTATATATTTGTTCTCTGACACAGACTGTGGATGTGCTAAGCTAGCACTGTAAAAGAAGAGAATTAATGAGTACACAACAATCCAGATTCTAGTAAAATTTAATGGGTTGTCTGAGAGAATTAAAAATCTCAGGCAAGTTCATTAATGGGATGGTCTAAAATAAAAATGTTATACTTACTGCTTTCTTCAGACCTGTTCTCTGTGCCACTGGTCCCATCCTTCTGCCACCACAGCAGTGACATGCAGGTGTATGGCACATGACCACTGCAGCCTATCACTGTCCTTAGCAGTAGACCACTGAGGACTGTGACTGGCTGTGGTGGTCACATTCCATATACCGGAAATTCACCGCTGCAGTTTTTGTACAAGCAGTGTCAGAAGAACTGGAATGGCATTATAGGAAATGAAAGGATAACATCACTTTTTTATTTTAGGCCATTCAGGGGCCTTGTATGCGCTTTTTAATTATCTTGGACAACTCCTTTAGGAGCTCTAAACCTCTAGAAGAATTTGTATCACATTGCACTGTTTTACTTTCCAGCCTATAAAATACATAGTACAAAGAATTCCATTTTATATATGACAATAATTGATTTTATTTTAATGCTTATTTTATACAGTCCTTTTTTTCTTTGTGGAATATTTGTTAGTGATTTAACAAATCTGTTAACATGATCTGATGGAAGAACTGTGTATGTTATCCACAACTTGTACTGCCACTACATCTTTTTATCCCTTACACATTTGGATCTGCAAATACATTTGGCATATCTGGGTCTACAAGGCGTTCTGTGTACATTGTATTTTTTCTAAATGCCTAACCAGAGTCTTGGGTGGGTGATGTTGGAGAGGAAGGGCACTGGGCAGGACAAAACCAGGGATTTCACACATGGATGAGGAATTTTTCCTCCTTCTCACATGTATGCATTAAAATCTACTTATTTGTGTCCAAAAGCAGCTGTGATCACACAGGCAATGTGTAATACATCTTGACTTTACATGCTTGCTGCAGCTAGATTATGAGGGTGCACTTCCGACACGTCTGTTCTAATGAATATTTATATACTGCATGAAATGACAATTCTGGAGCATTTGTTTTCATGACTGTATGTTTTGCCATTCTTCTATTATTCTTACTGGACGTTTACAAATAAGGATACAGCTAGGCATTATCAGTTGGGGGGTGTCCCAGCACAGTCTGATGCTATCTAACCCTCAACATGTACCACCCAGTTGGGCTTTTATTCATGATATTCGAGCAGGACTAATAGAGGAACAACACAATGTAGAGTTGTACGAAAAGATGCTCCAGAATTTTTATTGCAAGTAGTTAATAAACCAACATGTCAGGAGAAGTGAGTCCAGAATCTTTAGCTTTTAAAAAATACCAAGCTTGTTGTTCTAGGTGCCATATTCAGGCCACCGCATTCTTTTGAAGCTGAGAGCAGCATAAAAAGTATTACTTGCTGATTCTTTGTGTCTGCAAGGGCGTATCAACATATAGCACTTGAGGAAAAAAAAATGCAATCATTTTGGCCACAGGTTTTGATGTGGTTTTTACCTTTACAAATCGTAGATGCATCGAAAACTCTGTCAAAAATGCATGTAGTTTTTTTTCTGATGCAGTATTATGCTGGTTTTAACCACACTTCAATTGCTCCGACAGTACCCTTAGGAGACACTCCTTCTTATGGTTTTAATCAGTAAAATTTAGGACATTTTAACACAAGAAGCAAAGTCACTATGCATTCCCTACTATCTAACCACATTCACCCATTTAAGACCAAACTAAAAACAAGTATGTCTGAATCTTCTTTATGAAAATGTATTGTTTTAGCTTTGCATGTAAATATTCTAGTAAAATACCATTTACTTCCTGGCACAGCTGTGTGAAATCTGTATCACTTGTCTAACCAGATAATAATAAACAATACACTTGGTTTATATAGCGCCACCATATTCCGCAGCGCTTTATAATTCAGAGTGTGCATTGTACAAATAAAAACAGAATATCACAGAATTGAAAGACTAGGAGTGAGGGCCCTGCCTACAAGAGCTTACAGTCTGAGGAAATGGGAGTGACACAAAAGGTAAAATTGATTATTAGTGTTCCAGCCATCTTTTCACTAAATTATGCAGACAGAGCTGCTTGAGAGTGCATAGATTATAGGGATTATTGTCAGATGGCGTTCGGTCCTGAATTATGAAGGATGTTAAGGGACTTTTACACAGGCCAACAATTGAACAGATCATCGCTAACCTGCGTTACTATTCTAGCACTCTAGTAATGCTAGCGATGATCTGGCAGTGTAAATGCACCGCCGATTACACCATGAACTAGCAAAATGTTCGTTCATTGGGGAATTGTATCTTTTGTGCAGTACAAAAGATCATTGTTTCCCAGTGGCAGATCGTGCTGTGTAAATGAGGCAGTACGGGGAAGGGTGGTGGCATTAGTGATCTCTCCTCCCCATACTGTGGAGGAGATCAGTGCCTGTAAATGCACCAGTCTCCTGTGCTAGCGATCAGCAGATTGTTGGAAAGGGACGCTTCCCTCCCGACAATCTGCTACATCGTCGTCCCTTGTAAAGGGACCTTTAGTCTTGGATCACCACGAGTAGGGTGGTAGACAGAAATGAGGGAGGTCATGTAGTGGGGTACAGCACTGTGGAGAGCTTTGTGGGTGAGACGTTTAAACTATTTTGTGGTACTGTGTAAATGGCACATAATAATTAATAGTAAAGGAACACAATCATCAAAACATGGCTGTTTAATTTTAATTTTTTTTTTAAATGGGGGGTGAAAAGGGAAAACTCTTCTTACAGTGTTTTTTTTTATTTTGTTTATGTAAAAATATAGTACTAACACTTTATACATATTCTAAAAATAGTTTACAGTCTCAAAGGGAATGTGCCATCAGAAAATGACCTGTTGTTTAAATCACCTTTTCATGTTAAACATATTTTTTTTGTTAGAAATTTTGATGTTTGTTTTTTTCAAATTTTTCCATGTCACTATATATATATATATTATTTTTTTTTTTTTTTTTTATTTATTTATTTTTTTAATTATATAATCCTTTAATTTCATACTGGCCACTAGGCCTAAAATATGTTAAAGGGCATCTGTCAGCAGATTTGTAAACTGGCTGACCTGTTAAATGTGCACTTGGCAGCTGAAGGCATCTGGGTTGGTCCCACGTTCATATGTGCCTGCATTGCTGAGAAAAATTATGTTTTAATATATGCAGATGAGCCTCTAGGAGCAATCGGGGTGTTCCCTTTACACCTAGAGGCTCTTCTCTCTCTGCAAGTGCCATGCCCTCTCCACTTTGATTGACAGGACCAGGTGTAATGATGTTTACACTGACTGGCCCTGTCAATCAGGTGCTGCAGTTGCAGAGAGAGAGCAGATCCTGTAGGTGTAACAGAAAAGCCGCTGTTGCTCCTAGAGACTCATTTGCATATATTAAAACATCATGTTTCTCAGCAATGCAGGCAAGTATAAACATGGGACCAACACAGATGTCTTTGGCTATCAAGCACACATACAACAGGTTAGTCAGTTTCACAGGTACAAATCTGCTGACCGATGCCCTTTAAGAGTTCCTGTCTTTTGAGAGCAGCTAAGTGGGCTATAGACACAATGAATAGCTGACTCATTGGGTAAGATTTATCAAAACTGGTGTAAAGTAGAACTGACATAGTTGCCAATCAGATTCCATCTTTCATTTTTCAGTGCTCCATTGGAAAATGATGGGTTGTAGCTGATTGGTTGGTATGGGCAACTAAGCCAGTTTTCCTTTCCAACAATTTTGATAAATCTCCCCCTTTGACTTCTATAGGAGAGGCATTCTGCATAGGTCAGAAGTGAGCTGATAAGCTGTGATATCACCTATTGTGAATGGTGGATTCTGTTTTCTCTATATAGAGGTGTTACATGTCATTCTAATCCTGCCTGATAATGATATTGATAATGCTAAATGAAACTTGATTTTAAAGCATACTTGACCTTTTCAGCAAAACTCTACATCAATCAATGTGTACACTTACAAATAAGATACAAATCTTCTATGTAGCAGTACAGTCTTTATGCTGCATTGACACAAAGGGGAAAAATGGATGTTTTTGTAAAAGTTGTCACACTGCCATTTCCAGAAGCAATAGAAGGCAATGGGTCTATTCACATGGCTGTTTTTTTAAAAGCCAGTGAATAGCAGCGGTCAAAAAATAGGACACGTCCTATTTTCATCCGTTTTCTCAGCCAGACGGACCCCATTAAAATCAGTGGGCCCGGTTTTAACGACCATTTACACAGGAGTACACGTTAAAAGATATGGAGTACACAGGGTAAAAGATACAGAGATAAGGGGGCACACTAAAATAACATGGAGTGCTGGTCAATAGTCCATGCAAACCATGTAGTACAACACAATTACCAGAAAGTCTATGTAAACAGACCACATCTAATAGTAATTAAATGTAAATACATCTCTATTAACCCTTAGGATACCGTTTTTTAAGCGATAGTTGTTTTTTTTTTTTGTGTGTTTTCATTTTTCTTCTCTGTCTTTCTGTAGCCATAATTTATTTATTTTTCTGTTCACATATCCATATGAGGGCGGGACAAGTTGTACTTTCTAATGCCATTTTGTACTTTCTAATGCCATTTAATATGGCATACAATGTAGTGGAAAGTGGAAAGAAAAATTCCAAAAATGCAATTCCTCCACAGTTTTACGGGTTTTGTCCCTATAGTGTTTCCTTTGTGGCAAAACTGACCTGTGCCCATCATTCTCTGGGTCAGTACGATTACGATACCACATATGTATAGGTTTTATATGTCTAAATACTGAAAAAATAACTTAAAACTTTGAAAAAACATATTTTTTTTACATCACCATGTTCTGACCTTAGCTTTTTTTATAGTTATGTCTGCCGAGCTGTGTGGGGGCTCATTTTTTGAGAGATGATCTGAAGTTTATATTGATACCATTTTGGAGTGTGTGTAACTTTTTTGTCACATTTTATTAAATTGTTTTGGGTAAGAGAAGTGATGGGGAAAAAATGGCGAATCTGCAATTTCCTATCTTCCTGTTTGCAGCTGTCCCTTTCCCTCTAGTCTAAAATTAGGGAAATGCTGAAAGGCTGTTGTCGGAGCACTCGTCCTGAAAAGGACGGCCCCCAGCCTCTGGAACCTTGGGCCTGGTCTAAGAATTCCCTTACTCCTGCTACCTAAATAGAATTCTCCTCCGACGCGTTTCCCCACTATGTGGAGGGAGTAGTTGGTTCAGTGGCAAGGTATTGGAGCTACTTAGCTAGCTGTTATACCTCTCTCCATGCCAGTCAGTTAGTGCATCACCTTTCTTGGGAGGCGGGGAGCACCCGGAGACTCAGCGTTCAGTCCCGGTTCCCACGCGCTCTCCCAAGTGATGTTCTCTGGGGGCGGGCTAGTAACCATGGGGATCCAACAGCGCGTCCCCAGCAGGCTTCCTGATCGATCGCTTACTGCCAGCTCGTGGCAGCAAATGTAAGAGGCTCATTAGTAACAATTAATGACAGAAATCTCATGATTGCTGCAGCATAACATGATAGAAAGATAATGAAACGAGAGGGATGTCACAGTTGTCCTCTCATTTAGTCCAGCTCGGCATCAGTAAATCAGTACATTATGTGGTGAATGTTTCACATCATGAGACATGATCATAGCGGCCATGGAATACTATATACAGATGTACCTAGCACTGTGACATAAATCTTTTTTTTTTTTTTTTATTCTAAGGAAAGTGGGATGATTTTAATATTTTTTTTCCCCCTCTTTAATACGAACGATACGTATTGGCTCAGGATGCATTCAGTGAAACTCGCACCATTTTGCAAGCAAGTTCAGTCAGTTTTGTCTGCGATTGTGTTCAGTTGTTCAGCTCTTTCCACGCGGAACGTTTTGATGCGTTTTTCATGCGTGTGATAAAAAAACTGAAGGCTTATAAACATCTCTTAGCAACCATCACTGAAAACGCATTGCATCCGGACTTGCTTCCTGATGCAGTGCGTTTTTCACTGAATCCCCATTCACTTCTATGGGGCCAGGGCTGCGTGAAAAACGCAGAATATAGAACATGCTGCATGAAACAAAGCGTGAAAAAAAACCCAGACCCATTGAAATTAATGGGTGATGGTTCAGGGAAGGTGCTATGCGTTCACGTCATGCATTGCACCTGCGCTAAAAACTCGCTCATGTGAAAGGGGCCTAAGAGGCTACAATGTCCACTACTTAGTTTTTTTTATAGGATATTTCTATACTCCCATAGGGAGTATAGTATTACATGAATTGCACCTCTAATACGCTGGGTCTCTTCAGAGAGACCTATCCTATTAGAAATAATTGCCAGCATCCCCGTTTGCCACACAAGGATGCCGCTCTTCTGGGTTTCTCACTCTTTGGATACCGTGATCACACTTGATCTCGGCATCTAAAGGCTGTAATGACAGTGATTGTATTGCTGGGCACAGACATTAGCTGCAGGCCTCTGCTGTTTGAAACAGCAGAGACTCGCCAACTGTGGCACCCGTTGCATTCGTGAGTGGGCACCATGTTTAAATAGTGCTTCACCGCCGTAGCAAACGTGTTAAAGGGGTATTCTCATCTTGGACAATGGGAGCATATCGCTAGGATATGCCCCCATTGTCCTATAGGTGCGGGTCCCGCCGTTGGGACCCGCACCTATATCGAGAACGGGGCCCCCAAAGTGAAGAGCGGCCCGCTCTCCATTCACTTCTATGGGGCCGCCGCAAATAGCCGAGCGCTGGCTCGGCTATCTCCGTCGGCTCCATAGAAATGAATGGGAGCACACTGCGCATGCACGGCCACCGCTCCCATTCATTTCTATGGAGCCGACGAAGATAGCCGATCCAGCGCACTTCTTCACTTTGGGGGCCCCGTTCTCGATATAGGTGCGGGTCCCAGCGGTGGGACCCGCACCTATAGGACAATGGGGGCATATCCTAGCGATATGCCCCCATTGTCCAAGATGAGAATACCCCTTTAAGCACTACAACATTAAGATACTGTATACAATAAAATAAACCTGTATGTAGGACTTTTATATGTCCTCCCATAAATGTGTGCAAACTGGTCCGAAATGAGGACAATAATGAAGGCCTGGACACACTAAAATAAGCTTATCCATGCAGAGCTCAAAAATGACATGAAGTAACAATACCCTTAATGTAGTAACAGGCATCCAGGATCTAGTCAGCACCCAAATCTTGCCCTATGCATATTGCTGGAAAAATCAGCTTATTTCACGTTCCTCTTGACAACTTAAGGACTCTATACTGACAGGGAGTGTTCCACAGGATTGGCGCATAGCAAATGTGGTGCCAATATTCAAAAAGGGTCCAAAAACAGAGCCCGGGAACTATAGGCCGATAAGTTTAACATCTGTCGTGGATAAACTGTCTGAGGGTTTTCTAAGAGATGCTATCTTGCAGTACCTCAATGAAAATAAGCAAATAACTCCATATCAGCATGGCTTCATGAGGGATCGGTCATGTCAAACCAATTTAATCAGTTTCTATGAGGAGGCAAGTTCTAGACTGGACCGCGGCGAATCAATGGATGTCGTATATATGGACTTCTCCAAAGCATTTGACATGGTACCACATAAAAGGTTAGTATATAAAATGAGAATGCTTGGCCTGAGAGAAAATGTCTGTATGTGGGTAAGTAACTGGCTCAGTGATAGAAAACAGAGGGTGGTTATTAACGGCACATATTCAGATTGGGTCACTGTCACTAGTGGGGTACCACAGGGGTCAGTATTGGGCCCTATTCTCTTCAATATATTTATTAATGATCTTGTAGAAAGTTTGCACAGTAAAATATCAATTTTTGCAGATGATGAATTTTTGCACTAAACTTTGTAAAGTAATTAACACAGAAGAGGACAGTACACTGCTACAGATGGATCTGGATAGACTGGAGGCTTGGGCAGAGAAGTGGCAGATGAGGTTTAACACTGACAAATGTAAGGTTATGCATATGGGAAGGAATAATGCAAGTCACCAGTACATACTAAATGGTAAAATATTACGTAACTCTGACATGGAAAATGACCTAGGAATTTTAGTGAACAGCAAACTAAGCTGTAGAAACCCGTGTCATACGGCTGCTGCCAAGGCCAATAAGATAATGGGTTGCATCAAAAGGGGCATAGATGCCCGTGATGAGAACATAGTCCTGCCACTTTACAAATCACTAGTCAGACCACACATGGAGTACTGTGTACAGTTCTGGGCTCCTGTGAACAAGGCAGACATAGCAGAGCTGGAGAGGGTTCAGAGGAGGGCAACTAAAGTAATAACTGGAATGGGTGGACTACAGTACCCAGAAAGATTATCAAAATTAGGATTATTCACTTTAGAAAAAAGACGACTGAGGGGAGATCTAATAACTATGTATAAATATATCAGAGGTCAGTACAGAGATCTCTCCCATGATCTATTTATCCCCAGGACTGTGACTGTGACGAGGGGACATCCTCTGCGTCTGGAGGAAAGAAGGTTTGTACACAAACATAGAAGTGAATTCTTTACGGCAAGAGCAGTGAGACTATGGAACTCTCTGCCTGAGGAGGTGGTGATGGTAAGTTCACTAAAAGAGTTAAAGAGGGGCCTGGATGCATTTCTGGAGGGTAATAATATTACAGCTTATAGTTACTAGAGATGGGTCGTTGATCCAGGGAGTAATTCTGATTCTTTTTTTTCCCCTAAAGTGGAGAAAATTGGCTTCTACCTCACAGGGGTTTTTTTTGCCTTCCTCTGGATCAACTTGTAGGAAAACAGGCCGAACTGGATGGACAGATGTCTTTTTTCTGCCTTATAAACTATGTTACTATGTATGTAATCGCAATCACAGGAAGAGACCACTAACTGGGAAATGAAAGGGCAGGATTCATCCATGACCCTGCAGTACAGCCCTGAACGAGCAGAGGGAAAAGTTGATGGCGCGAACAGACACTTGAAATGTCCATCACTCCCTGATTGATGTAACTGATTGATTGAGAACCTGATTGAGAATCTGCCAATTTAACTGCTGAGTGAGTACCTTTTAAGCTCCCTCAAATGCCTTGTATCACCGGACCCCTTGCCATTTGAGACTTGATAATGAACACTACACTAGTTATCTTGGCTCTCTAGGAGTGCCCAAAGATGCACCGTTACTCTGACTCCTCTGTGCACCTCTTTGGGACAACCACCCCTTTGGGATGCATTTCAAAGGTTTTATTTTGTTCTTGATTGTTGGTTAAGATGTTTGGGGATATTATGGCCAATGGATATAAACACTGGTGGCTCATGGAACTTAAAGACCAGGCCTCTATTTTCTTTCTGTATGAGAATAGTAACATGGGACATTAAAGAGCTTTGTTCCCCTACCAAGTGTCTCGTGGTGTTACACCGCTTGAAGCCCCTGAAGGCTGATGTGGCACTGCTCCAGGAGATCCATCTGTCAGAAGTAGATTTTTTATTTTTTGCATGCAGAGATTATGGTTGGGGAAGTTCTATGGATCACGATCTGTAAAAGCAAGGGTTTTAACACTCCTTCGCCCTTATCTCCCTTATATGGTAACAGCACACAATGCAGACTTGGCTGGCAGACTGCTTCATCTAAGTTCCCCTATAGGAGATCTCAGTATTTATAATGTTTATGGTCCAAACTATTCTAAGAGGGCGTTTTTTTGTAGTAGCCCATCTCCAGCAATATTATGACAAGATGAATGAGCAAGTAAATTGTTTTTTTTTTTTTAATTACCCACAAGTCACAAAAGATGCTGAAAGTGGTCCTGTTCACGTCTTTGTATCTTTGGGAACGTCAGATTATGTTGGCTGATACAATCCACTTGCTTGTTAATTTTGTCATACTATGGCTGGAGGCGTGCTATTTTTTTGTGGGCCACCCTGTAGATACAAATGATCCCCAAGACTCGTGGAGACTTTTAATCCTAGAAGGTAGGGAATATACTAATTTCCCAAATGCACATGCTTCTTAGTCCAGACTGGACTATATTGTATCTAAGAGACATCACCCGTGTATGAACGAAGGTAATTGCCAATATCAATCAATATCCCCAACCATTACCCAGTTGTATTAACTCTTATGGATTCTTTGTAATAAGTACATTCAAGGCAGTAGAATCCCATCACATTCTAATACCACATATAAAAGTCCTTCCTAAACCTGGAAAAGACACCACATTGACATCTTCCTATAAATGTAGAACAGCACAGTGGCTCAGTGGTTAGCACTGGGGCCCTAGGCATGCTGATAGAGAATTTAGATTGTGAGCCCCATTGGGGGCAGAATGGTGATAATGTCTGTAAAGCACTGTGGAACATGTAAGTGCGTAAAATAAATCTCAATTTACTCTATAAGATTTTAACAGACTAGAAGTAATATTACCTTGCTTAATTTAACCATACCAAGTAGATTTCAGTCTGGGCAGTTTACAATGCCCATAGCATACCAAGTTCTAGCTGTTTTAGATCATGTTAAGATGCAACCCACCGCTCATGTGCACCCAGCCATCCTGACAATGGATGCAGAGAAGGCTTTCAACAATGTTAACTAGTGTTGGTTGAATAAGGCTCTGTATTATACAGGCCGATTGAGCGATTGGGAGGATGGATATGGGTGCAACAAAGCTGTATCAAGTGGACTCTGGTACAAAGGATCCTTAAAGCAATCTATGACTTTTACACAAGAGATAGATATGGACTAGAGAGGCAGACCTTTTGCTCTAAATGCCACCAGGATAACACTGATTTATTTTGGTCATGCCCAGAGATATCACACTTTTGGACAATGGTGCGAACTCTAATAGACAAAATACGTATCTGAACCCCTGACTTGACATAGCTTCACTTCATGCCAGGATAGACCTCTCCCATTAATGATACATTTGTTTTCATTGGCAGCTAAATGATGCCTGTTAGGTAGGCAGCTTACACCTGACAACCCTACCGCCGCTGGTATTCTCTCACAAATGAAACACTGTCTTCATATGGAAAGACTTGAGGTCGAATGACAAAAGGAAACTCTGTCTAAACCTTTTTTTTTTTTTTTTTTTTAAGAAATGTGCTTTCCTCACTGATGCCAAAATCTGAGGGCCCCCTTCTGTAACACGTCTTGGTAATGTGTGTGTGGTAGACTTGACGAGCTCATTGGGCAGACTCAAACAATCTTCCTAGTCTCTGATTCTTTTGTATGCAGAGACTGGACACAATTACTCTTTACACAAAAACACATAGATATCTCCGGGGTCATGATCCTCCAAGTAACAATCAACAATAAAAAAAAAAAAAATATATATATATATATATATATATATATATATATATATATATATATATATATATATATACACACAGTATATGTATGTATATATATATATGTTAAAGGAGCTATTAATATTTTGTGGGATATTATCAATTAATATTCATAAATAGGCGTAACCGGCTCTCACTAGCTCCACCTATTTATTTCCTTTACTGAAGTCCGTTCCCTGCACGCTGTCCCGCTACCTTGTATTATGGCGACGGCTCCAAAGACAATGTAAACGGTACTTTAAATAATAAAAGGATTTATTTCACAATACACGGTCTACAGTCTACTTATTTATACTATATCCATATATATTTATGTAAACGTCTTATAAATATATACGTATAAAGTCGCACAATAATACAATATTAAAAAGCTAACTACACTGCACACTTCCCACAAGTAATTCCACGAGCCACTGTATTACAAAGGGTTAATATAGCTATATGAGATGCAGGGGTAATATAGCTATATTATGAATGGTGTAGTGGTAATAAAAGGGTAAAAACTGGGTTGGCAGGGAAAGGGTAAAATGCAGGGATGGTGGGAGGTACAGGGAAAGGGTTAATAATCAGAGGATAGATGGTAGGGCAGAGGTAAATAGGGGGTAATGCTGGGGAATATGGCAGAGGATTCAGAGGGAAATCAAGGGGTTAATATTGCAGCAGGGGCTAAAGGGGTTAAATCATTGGTGGTTCAGGGGAACCAAGGGTACTCAGCCAGTCCTAGGGGGGGGGTTCCTGCTCGTTTCCAGGGGGGTTGCTCGTCGTCCAGGGGATGATCCTTCTTGGGATGCACGGCTCAACTGAAGAGCGCAGGGAGATCGGGGTTTTTAAACCCGATCGCCCATGCTCCCGCGCTGCCAGTGTGCGTGCTTGCACGCACGCGCCGGCAGCCACGTGCTCCTGGGTCAGCGCGCCGGGCCCGAGCACCCAGGAATTTCACAGGCGGAGGATCTCTTTGATCCTCCTGCCTGTGAATCTCCCTCCTATCTCCGGCACCGATCGCAGTGCCAGAGGAAGGAGGAGAGCAGAGACAGGGAAACCTTTTGTTTCCCTGTCCTGTTAATTGCCCCCTAGCAGCGCTGAGGATAATTAACAGAAGGGACAGAAGATCCTATCGATCTTCTGTCCCTTTGAAGTACCTGACACTGGACCAGTCATCAGGTCTCCATCTGTCCCCAGCAGATGTGCTGTTGTCCATCTGCTGTGGGCTACGGGGGGCACTCGGAGGCTAATGCATTTATCTAGATACATGTACATAACTGGGGATTATGCACATGCATCTATATACATCTAGGGATTCAGAGGGGGCCTAATACAATATATGAAGGGGGCATAAAAGGGGACATATACATAAGGGGGCATTTGTGTATACTGTATATTACTACACTGTGGGGCCAAATAAGGCCCATACATGTGCATGTGGGGCCGTAGCCCCTCCTGGTTTTTCTTTTTGGGGTATGGTCAACCAGGGAATGGAGTAAAAGACGCGACTTTTCTTCCGATAAATCTTCTTTCACCTTGATTGAAGAGTCTGTCGTAGAGGAGGTTCTCCCATGGACAGATTCGTAGGTCTTTACAAGGCAGGTCAGAATTTCTGGAATGTGAGGTGATGTCATAGTATCTAAATTCTAACTGCGGGAAGAACACCGCACCAATTATCATTCAATCCATCCCTTACGAACGTCACCACCAGGGTTGAAGTGACAAACACTTTCAGGAAGTAAGGGGAACTATCCCTACAGTGCCCTAATCTAATCCCACATTCATACACAGAAAACAAATGCTCCCAAACACCCTCCAACACACCAAAACCCACATGAAACAATATTTACAAATAAATGTCCGTTAAGGCGTTATGGGGCTTCAGGACTGGGTCGTAATCCTGTTCCGAATATCCACACCCCACACGAGTCCTCCGGTTCCTGGGCTTTCCAGGTGTTAAACCCTGAACCTTCTCCATCGCTGTCTTTCATGTCTCTCTGCTTGGTTCTCCTGTAACTGGTTGGCCAACCTCGTCACCCTCCGGTAAATGAAACACAGTCCTAGATACATGGCGATGACCAGAACCAGCAGATTAATCACAGGGTGTATTAACAAATTGAAGAAGGATGTAGCTTTCAGGCTCTCCCACCATGACACCTCTCTTTGTCCAGAGCCTGGGACATCCCTGTTATTTTAGTCCGATCGTGCTCCAGCTGGATTGTGGCTTGGTGCTCAGCCTCTTGAAGACCTCTGATAATTCTGTCTTCTTCACCGAAGTCTAACAAGAGCCGCTTGAGTTCTCTGCCGAAGCCAAGTGGGATCCTCTGGAGCCTCACGGGAGTATCGGGGCGGATATCGAGTCTTCTCTCTGGCGTCATCGGGGTCCTTCCCTGTTGTTCTGCAACATCGATTCCTAATACGGGATTAAGGGTACAATACGCTCCTGGGAGGATTTCCCCTCTTTCGGTGCAGATAAGTCCTTAGATGGAATAGGTAGTATTGAGCCCTTGATACCAACACCAATACCCTTGACCCATGTATCTTAGGCGGGATGAGAGTATTGGGTTGGCCTTCATGTCACAGGACCCCTCGGAGTCCCAACACTAAGCACCCGATCCTGACTGCCAAGACAGAGGATGGCATCCTCTTTCTTCCAACATCCCTCTGTATCAAACAGATAAGGATAAGATAAGTTAGGATGTCCGAGGTGAGCTGTGGATGAAGTACCGTCTTGTTGTTCATTACCACCCCTAGATTGATGGCACCGTATCCCTGTCTGATTTCTACTGATATGGGTGCCAAAGATGACGCAGTGCAGGTGAGGTTCTGGCACCCATGCCATTGAATCACCCACCAGTTAGTGTGATTGGCTGCAAAAGGGGATATCAAGGAACTTACCCTTTGCTGGAGGTTAAATGGACAGTGTCCCCCGTGTAAAGAGGACACAACATGTTTTAGATTATCTGAGAGTTCCCCTTGGACTTGCGTACATGCCAGGGCAAGCTGAGCTCTGTCTTGCTCTTCCAACAAACCCACAACAAGCCTTCTAAACTTCTCTCGCAGAGCAGAAGATGGAGAGGTTGTGGCGTTGATGTGCACGTGCTGTAAACCCTCTAAGACATGGTTTACGTCAAGCTGGGTCTTAAATCCTTCCCCGGCATGTCGCGCAACGTCCCTGATCTTACTCCCCAGAACCTCCATATCCATTGTGTTTAGGGCACCTACTCCTAATGCACCTCCACCCAATCCCATGGAGATCAGATCTCTCCTCCCCCTAAATTTCCTGTGTCGGAAATCCTCTTTTCTCACCTCTTGCCCCGCCTCTATCCAACCTCTCATCATGTCGACTTGGTTCCTCACAAACTCCTCACACCTGTGATCCCAGTGGTCCACCCGGAAGTCATCTACGGAAATTAGCCAAGTATATAGGACAAATTTTGTCCCCGTGATGATCTTCCATGGGGATGACAGGTGAGGAGCTATGGGGTCTGCCAAGTGATGGATAGAGACGTTGCAAGAGTCCCGATGTGGTTTGATGGGTTGTAGATGTTCTACTTCGTACGGGACCTTGACCACTGTAACACATACTTGGCCTCTACCCCTGAACTGATACCACTGGTCACTGTCTCCTGCCTGTAACGCTAGGTTCCCAATAGGTTTGGAACTGGACAGATAGACCCACTGTGTAAAGGACCAGCACCCTTCATCTACCACCTCACAAAAAGGCCATTCAAACGGACCATCTATATTGATGTTAAAGTTAATGTCCCTGCCTCTGGGGTCTTTCCAATCGGAAGACACGTACCTACCTCAGTATTCCTCTGTCATAGGGGTACCATCCATCCATACCTCCACACTGGGGGTATCCACCCCATTGCATACTATGTCCCATCTCCAGGGATTAGTATCCGAAATGACCATCTGTGTATCCGGTTCTCAGTGGGCATAGGTGACGAAATAGTGCCCCGTCACCTCCGGTACACAGTCGCTCCTCATGATCGTGATCATGAAAGACCGTATGGATGGAGACCCTCTTACCAGAGTATACCTTGGATCCTTGGCATCGGTCCGTACCTTTAAAACTGTTGCTCGATACAAGCCCTCCACTTTTACCGGACCACTCTGATCATTCCACAAGGCCTGACCAGAGGTGCTGCAGTTTAACCTTAACATCATTACACTGGTACGTAGATAGTCCGTGGACACATGTCCTTGGACGTACTTGGATTCCCTGGTGATGATCATCTGAGAATCCCTCAGCATGCAATATGCCTTTAGGGTGCCTTTTACGTGTATGGGCCTATCAAAGTATGTCCTCTTCCTTAAACCGCCTTGGCCGTCCTTCTTTGGGAAGGTAGCCCTGAGGATGTACCATCCGCTGTACACAACACCGTGGTAGTGTTGGCTTCCACCTGCTTGTAGGGATGCAGGTGGGGATCCCTAGACACCCATCTTAAAGATTTGACAGGTGTCGGTTCTGAGTCTCGAAAATGTCTGTATTCCTTGAGGCAGAGGGCGTGTAAATCATGTTGTATGGCAGACACGTTCTCCACAGGGGTGTAGTGTTGTGTTATACCGTCGGCAAAACCCTCCCTCTGGAACCCATACATATACCACTGTCCGGGAGTAAACGTGAGGTTACTGTATGGTTCCAGGATTTTGCCTCCTAAACACTCCACTCTTATGAGACCTGAAACCCTAAATGACATCGTACCATTGGAAGATTCACTATTCTCCCCCGTAGAGACTGCGCCTGCCATCACCATGCTCGCCACTAGCGTCACAAACTGGAAAAGTACCTTGTTCAGGTGGTCCCTACTTTCCGTCTTGGTTGTGCTGTGTCGACCGGTGATCTGTCGAATGATAGTGTATGTGTTGTAAATAGTGTTCCTGGGACCCACCTTCGACCAACCAACTCCTCCCCCCCCCCTTCCCCCAGTTTACCCAACTCGAATTGCACTAATTTTGGGTTGGGGAAGCTTGGGTGGCTTTGGCTTGGTTGATGTGGACCCAAAAAGTATCCTGTCGCCTGAGTGACCTTTTCTTTGTTGTCAATCGCCTCTGTACCTTAAGCATGGTGTCACCCATTACCTCCAGGACTTGGAAAGGTCCTTCCCAATTTGCGTCCCATGGACCAGCACGGCGGAAGACCTTTACCATCACCATGTCTCCTACAGAGGGCATTGGTGTTTCCCCCTGTAGATACGGTTTGTTCAACCATATAGCTGCATGTGGCAGTACCTCCTTCAGGTTCTGTTGAACCTGTTGGAGGAACGTGTCCCTGGCGATGGCATTCTTCATGGGTTCAGAAACTTGAGGCTCATTGGGTAAACACAGGGGCATTTTTCGTCCGGCCATCTGTGGCTTGGATAGCCATCAGCACTGCAGGAAGGGATGTCACCCATGAGGACCCCCTCTCCAACAGTGCTTTACCCAGCCGTGTTTTGAGGGTCCGATTCATTCGCTCCACGATGCCTGCTGACTGAGGGTGGTAAGGGACATGAAACCTCTGCTTTATGTCCAGAAGTCCACAAAGCGCTTTCATGACCTTACCTGTGAAATGAGTCCCTCTGTCGGATTCTATCATGATGGGGTATCTCCAGAGGACCCAGGCAGTTGTGGTAGCTGAATCATTGACTGTGGGGATGGCTTCTACCCACTTGGAGAAGACATCCACCACCACCAGCGCATAACGGCAGTTACAGCTTCCTAGCGGCAATGGTCCAATGTAATCGATCTGGATTGCAGACCATGGACCTTCTGCTGGCGGAACCCTCTGTAACACTGGCTTCAGGGCGGAAGCCCTTGGGTTCACCTGAGCACACACCAAGCATTGCTGAGTGACTTCCTCTACCGTGTTGGACATCCCTGACCAGTATAGTTTGTCCTTCAAGAGGGACAGGAGTTTATCCCGGCCAAGGTGTCCGAACAACTGGTGATTGAGTCTTGTCAGCTCTGCTTGCAGATGCTGCGGGACTACGGGTAGAGGAAGAGCTCGCATACTGGTATCATGGCACAGAATCCCTTGTAATATTACCCAGGGATGCTGTGGAGCTGTGATGTGTGTCATTAGAAGAGGATCTTTTGCCTGTTCCTCTTCGAATGACACAGGGCCGTCCTTGAGCATTGTTTGCCTCACTGCAATCCGGCAGGTACGGATTTGTTCAATGCCTGGTTCCCGAAGGACCCCAGACACTGCAGCCATTTTAGCCAGTTCGTCGGCCTTGTTGTTCCCCATGATTAGAGGTTGGTCTCCTCTCTGGTGTGCTGGGACTTTGATGATAGCTGCCTCCGCAGGATGTGCCATACCCCACTCCCACAACTCCTGTTGGACCGTCACGTGGGCCAGAGGTTTGTTCTGGCTGTCCACAAACCCTCGCCTCTTCCAGGTGTCCAGGTGCAGCGTGAGGGGTCGAACCACATATGAGCTATATATCGTTCGATTCCCTGGAGGCTGAAGGAGGAGGGCCTCCTTGAAAGCCTCCAGTTCTGCCCGTTGTGCTGACAGATGACCTGGCAACCTGACGAGACTTTGAGTGCCTGTGGTGTCATCCAGCACCACAAACCCTGTCACATAGGTACCATCCAGACAGAAACGCGAGCCATCAACAAAGATCACCCTGTCTTGTGGATGAATGACAGTCCTGAACATTTGAGGTGCTGGATCTTGTGACAGTTGTCCACAGTCATGTTCAGTCCCGGTCATATTCAATAACTGGGACAGAACATACTTTGCCTTGTGGTCCACTTTCAGATTCCGGCCACTGAGGTCCATGATCCATCTCCCGAATCTCTGTTGGGAGACTCCAGGGAGTGTGTCTCGGAGTAAAAGGACCAAAGAGGAATGTGGAGTCTGCAAGGTGAGGGGTCTGAAGCCTACAATATGCTTGGTAGCTTTTACCGCATAGTGTATGGCCGCCAGTTGTTTGGCACATTCGTCAAACCCTCGTTCGACAGGAGAGAGGAGCCTGGAAAAATATCCTAGGGGTCTATTGTCATGTCCTATCTGTTGGAGAAGGACAACCGAAATAGATTCCTCTGTCCCAGCATACGCCTGTATGGCCATTTCCCCATCGGGGTTTGGTGTGGCCAACACAGGGGCAGATGAGAGGTCTCTTTTCAGGATTGAAAAGGCCTCTTCCTGGAGTTCAAACCAACCCTTGAGTGAGGGTTCTTCTCCTCTGAGGAGTTCATAGAGGGGTTTTGCTTTGGCAGCAAAATCCTCTAAAAACTCCCTCATGAAATTTGCCACTCCAAGGAACTTCCGCAAGTCTTGCAGAGTGCCGGGCCAAGGTAACTTCACCATGGCTTCCACTCAGGCTGCCATGATTCCTTTGGTTCCAAAAGAAATCTGGACCCCAAGGAAAGTCACCTCAGTTCTGCCAAATTTGCCTTGTGTGGACTCAGTTTGAGTCCCAACAGCTCCCTTAACAGAACCAGGTGCTCTTCCATGGTTTCCGTGTGCTGGAGCAAGTCATCTACATATTGCAAGAGACATCCCGGCCGAGAAAACACACTCAGCACGGCCGCCAATGCCTGATGAAAATATGTAGGACTGCTATGGAACCCCTGGGGGAGTACATTGAACATGTACTGCTTATCCCCTACTGTAAAGGCAAATTTGTACCTGCATCCTTCCATGAGTTCAATGGAGAAGAACCTGTTGGCGACATCAATGGTCGAAAATATGCGGCTTTTGCCACTTATTCTCGCCATTATGTCTGGCGTCTGTGCGACAACAGGGGCTGACATCGGGGTGTACTTATTCAGGACTCTGAGATCGATGGTGAGCCTGAATGCATCAGTACCCTTCTTTTTTACTGGCCATAAAGGGTTATTGCACTTGGAATTACCCTCTATGACCACGCCCCTCGCAGCCAAATCCTGGACCGTTTCCAGTATTGACTGGTTGGCTTCTGGCGGGAAGCGGTATTGTCGTTGAGGTGGTGGGTCCGGTCCTTGGATATCCACCTGAACGCCAATCAAGCTTCCACAGTCGTTCTTGCTTTGGGCCCACAGATCCGGATGCTCGTACACAATGGGTTCGAGGTCTACATTGTGCGAGATCTCTGGCCACTTGTGTTCGAGTACATCCACCGTGTTCTCCACTGCTGGCAAGGGTGGTCCCAGACACTGGCGTTGTATAACACACACCTTGGATTGTCTGGGGCCCTTCCAGACAATGCAATTTGCCAAATCGAGGATCCATCCGTTCTGGGTCATTACATCGGTTCCGATGATGTTGTCGGAACCGGGATCTTGAGGGTCATGTATTTGGCAACCTGCACTGTCACCTCTTCGATCCTGTGGGCCTTTACCCCCCCTTGTTGGTGATCAAATCCGATCACCCAACACTGAGGGCTATTGGGGTGCAAATCATGTTCGACATTGGTGATAGAAATTTCCGCACCTGTGTCAAGCATGATTTGTATTTCCTGTTCCTTTATTTTGGCTTTTATATGGGGTCTCCCCAAAGAATCCAGTATGACAGGACATACTGGCGCCAAATCTTTAGGGATCCCTGCCCTTCATTCCAAATCGACCAGACTCCCAGTAGGTACCTGTGTGGTACATACTGCCACTTGTGGTTTTGTGGAATTTTTAGATTCCACAACCACTTTTTCTTTATCTGGGATATTTACAATGGCCACACACTTGGGTGTCTGGCCTTGTAAGTAACCCTGGCTCCTATCTGCCTGCTCTCCCTCTGTTCTGGCATAATTAGGTTTCGACTTGAAACCATTATTATTGCCAGATTTCTCAGGGTTACGGATGCGTACCAGTTGAGGACAGTTCCTCTTCATGTGTCCGAACTGTAGACACTGGTAGCATTGGATGCTCCCTGTCCTTTCCAAGGGCGGAGCCGTGGGGTGAACAAATGAATTCGGTCTAGCATGGCGTACACGTTCATCTTGCGATTTAACGTGTACGGGTACATGCTCCCTCAATTTCACTGACTTTTTAGTGTGCAGTATATCCTGCCTACACTGCTTAATAATCATGGCCGAGTCAGTGAGTGATGGCTCCCTAGCTGCGCTCAGCCAGATTGCAGTGTCAAGGTATGGGAACTTCTCCACAAACATGCGGATCATGCCTTGTGGGACTCGTATACCTTGATCCATGGTTACCTTCCTGTACATGGCTTCAAACCTACTACACAACGACAAAGGCTCGTCGTGTATAGTAGGCTTGAACTTTGTCCAGATTTCCAGAGTAACATCCCCATGACCTGTTGCCCGTTCATGAGTAAGGACAGACGATCCTCCTCATCATGAAACCGCCCATTCCTTGGTTCCGTTCTCCCCGTTGCCTCAAACCTTTGGTTAAGGTGTGTTGGCAACCATAGCTTAAACAGCTCCATGCGATGTTGAGGAGCCACAGAATATTTATTACAGTGGCCCTCAAACATATCGCATGCCGTAAACGGATCTACAGTGGGATCATATTTCGGGATCTCCTTGCAGATCCGTAACAGGAAATTTATCTTTTCCATGTTGCCATGATTGGGATAATTTTCCTCCGGCCATTCCGGACGATATGGAGGACTGGAAGAGGTGTATTCTGGTTCCCACCTACTTTCATATCCTCCACTGCTGTACTGACCCTGGAAGCGGTTGCTATGTCTATACTCCGTCAGAGTTGGAGTAAACCGTAGCTTCCGTTCCACCTGTCCTCCCATATCTGAAGCCCCGGATCTGTGATCCGTATGAGACGTGGCCTCCGTTGCCTTTGTCTCCCCCTGTGCCGTTCCCGAAACACAAACCTGTTTCGTAGGCAAGGGTAACCTGCTCTCAGTACCAGGCCGTGACAGATTACTAATAACCTGCTGCAAATCCGCAATAGTTTGCATCTTTGCAGCCAAATCCTCTCTAAGAGAGTTAGCCAGCGCATCCATGTATGTGGCTCTGTTTTTAAACTGATTTATCTCAGTGTACAGCCGGAGGAGCTCCCTGTCCATGTCGGAATAATAGCTCTCCTTCTCCGAGAGCCTAGATTCCAACACACAGATTTCTCTACCCCTCTCGGCTGTACACTGGGTCCCTTCTTCTAGTTGAGTCTCAAGTGTGGCTATGTGCTTTGAATTTTCTACACCGCACTGGCAGTGGAAGTTCTTCAGTGTGGAGACCTTCCCTGTCTGTGCTGCATTAACTGTCTCCACGTGTTGTGGCTTCCAGATGCTGTCCTCAAAAGTGTGAACTAATTTGGCCAGCATCTGGAAGGCGTTTCGTGGTCTTGTGAAAGATGCTTTTGCTTATGCACACTTTGTCGTGTGCATAGGCTTGGTTTAACAAAGCAGACCAAAGCATCTCCGTGGACTTGTATGAGGTGGGGAGTATGGGGTTAAATGTACTGTTTTTGCTTAAGTGCTGCAGTGTGGCAAAGGTCATACTCACTTTTTCGGTGGCCATTCTGCTTGGAGTCGTCTGCATCCTTCTAGTTTCGGACCTTCATCCGTCTACGCTGCTTGGAAAAAGATCCTCTTCCTCCGGAACGCCTGCCGCCGACTCTTCTGGATCTACCCGAAGTATGAATTGACTCTCGCCGGTCAGTCGTGCAAGGGAATAAAAAAAAACGTTACTTTTAGGTTCGCTGTTTGTGGACGTTTCCTGCGCAAACTGCCACCCACACTTGTGTTATCCGTCCAACTTCAAGGTCAAGGAGCACAATATAGCACGACACTGCACCGTGTCCCTCCGCTATTTGTCCGCTCCCTATCCGCCTGTCTTAGTTGACTTGATAACACAATTGCGGCGCATATTCACAGAACAACAGTCCACAACCAGTTCGGGCTGGCTCGCCAAATGTTAAAGGAGCTATTAATTAATAATATTTTGTGGGATATTATCAATTAATATTCATAAATAGGCGTAACCAGCTCTCGCTAGCTCCGCCTATTTATTTCCTTTACTGAAGTCCATTCCCTGCACTCTGTCCCGCTACCTTGTATTATGGAAACGGCTACAAAGACAATGTAAACAGTACTTTAAATAATAAAAGGATTTATTTCACAATACACGGTCTACAGTCTACTTATTTATACTATATCCATATATATTTATGTAAACGTCTTATAAATATATATGTATATAGTCACACAATAATGCGATATTAAAAAGCTAACTACACTGCACACTTCCCACAAGTAATTCCACCCGCAAACTATCTAAAACACATTAACACATACACACTTAAATTGCAGCACCCTCCCAAGCCTACACTTACTGTCCCTAGGTAATAAAGGTAATACGAGCCACTGTATTACAAAGGGTTAATATAGCTATATGAGATGCAGGGGTAATATAGCTATATTATGAATGGTGTAGTGGTAATAAAAGGGTAAAAACTGGGTTGGCAGGGAAAGGGTAAAATGCAGGGATGGTGGGAGGTACAGGGAAAGGGTTAATAATCAGAGGATAGATGGTAGGGCAGGGGTAAATAGGGGGTAATGCTGGGGAATATGGCAGAGGATGCAGAGGGAAATCAAGGGGTTAATATTGCAGCAGGGGTTCAGAGGTTACAGCAGGGGCTAAATGGGTTAAATCATTGGTGGTTCAGGGGAACCAAGGGTACTCAGCCAGTCCTAGGGGGGGTTCTTGCTCATTTCCAGGGGGGTTGCTCGTCTCCAGGGGTTGCTCGTCGTCCAGGGGATGATCCTTCTTGGGATGCATGGCTCAACTGAAGAGCGCAGGGCGATCGGGGTTTTTAAAGCCGATGGCCCGTGCTCCCGCACTGCCGGTGTGCCCGTTTGCACGCACGCACCGGCAGCCACGTGCTCCTGGGTCAGCGCGCTGAAATGACGTCAGCGCGCCGGGCCCCGAGCACACAGGAATTTTACAGGCGGAGGATCTCTTTGATCCTCCTGCCTGTGAATCTCCCTCCTATCTCCGGCACCGATCGCAGTGCCGGAGGAAGGAGGAGAGCAGAGACAGGGAAACCTTTTGTTTCCCTGTCCTGTTAATTGCCCCCAGCAGCGCTGAGGATAATTAACAGAAGGGACAGAAGATCCTATCGATCTTCTGTCCCTTTGAAGTACCTGAGACTGGACCAGTCATCAGGTCTCCATCTGTCCCCAGCAGATGTGCTGTTGTCCATCTGCTGGGGGCTACGGGGGGGGCACTCGGAGGCTAATGCATGTATCTAGATACATGTACATAACTGGGGATTATGCACATGCATCTATATACATCTAGGGATTCAGAGGGGGCCTAATACAATATATGAAGGGGGCATAAAAGGGGACATATATATATAAGGGGGCATTTGTGTATATATTATTACACTGTGGGGCCAAAATAAGGCCCATACATGTGCATGTGGGGCCATAGACCCCCAATGTGGGGTCACCCTGCCCACTCTGGGCCATGAAGGCCCATCCATATATACAGTACAGACCAAAAGTTTGGACACACCTTCTCATTCAAAGAGTTTTCTGTATTTTCATGACTATGAAAATTGTAGATTCACACTGAAGGCATCAAAACTATGAATTAACACATGTGGAATTATATACCCCACTAGTGACCCTGCTCCCCCCTCCTCCGGTCACCCCACAGGGAAGAAACTGAATAGAATCCATTGACTATTATGGAGTCTGTTCAGTTTCCGTTCAGGATCTGTCTTTTTACCAGACCAAAAAGTCCTGCATATCAGGCTTTTTTGTCTGGTCTTTCAACAGAATCTGTAACAGAGGCTTCAAACGCAGCCTCCAAAGGAGATGTGAGCGAGTGCAGGCTACATACTAGCTCGCACATGCAGCGGCGCCTTGGCCGCGGGGTTTCTGCTATTTTAAATAGCAGACACGCGCGGCACATGTATGCTTTCAGCCATAAGGCTGCTCGCATACATTTTCCCCTTCAGATGCCATGGTCAAATGTGGGCATTAGAGCTAAAGAGGGCACTGCTGGAGGGCCATTATAAACATTGGTGGCATTATTACTTCTGGGGTACTGTAGAGGCATTATTATTGGGCACAATATGGAGGGCATTGCTACTAATCGGGGATCTCTTGGGGAGTATTATCACTATTGGGGGCACTATTACTAATCAGGACAGTCTGGGAGCATTATTACAATGGGTGATATGTATGGTTCTATTATTTCTGACAGTATAGTGTCTGTAGGAGCACAGCAGGCAGTTTTAGGAGAAGCAGCAGGATTACAGTGGCCTGTAAAAAAATGGGGGCTTAACTGTGGTCTGTATGAATTTGGGGGCTGATATGCAAAATTTGTAACAATCCCCCATGTGGCATATAGTAATACTGGTGTCTTCTTATTCTTAGGGGTGTGCAGCTCCCTCTGCCACATGACTAAAGACTCCTGCCTGTTCTGGTCTGGATCAAATGGAGAAGAAAAGGAAAGTGAAGAACTGTAATCCGTGGCGATGTCACCCATAAGTCACTAGATCTGCCCTTCACTGCTCCTTTAAAATGTGGTTTAGTATATTTATTAGGAAGTAAAGATTTGTTGTGTACGTTAGCTTTCTCAGTTTTTTTGCTGCAATTTTCTGCAAAAACTACGAGAAACCACTATGCACAATAATCCCTAGACAAAGGCAGTGTTGAGAGACCTTTTGATCAAATATGCAGATCACATGATTAAAGGTACTTCAACACCTACAGTAAAAAACTCCATGGAGAAGACTATGGAGAAGTAGAAGCAGCCTGTAAGTATACAAATGTGGTGTTCGTGTCTCTTTATGTGTGTATGTGTGTTTCTGCTGTTAACCTGTGAAAAGGGGACTGCTCAGCACCACTGGTGTCCTGTATACTGAGTGTAATTCTCAGTATCTGTACTTTGCGTGTGCGTATCTGTCTTTTCTTATCGTCTATCAGGCAGCACACACAAAGGGTTAATGTCTTGCTCCTCCTGTCTAGGACAGGCACACCCACTAGGCAGATGTGTTTTTTTTCTTCTGTCTAGGACAAAGAGGCTCACACATACAGAGGCTCCTGCTGCTGTGAAGGCCAGTGCGTTTCTTAAGGCTACGAATGTTCTAGCTAAGTGGTGGGAAAAGCCTGACATCATATAGCTGGAAGTGTTTTCCAGAGTTACATGCATGTTATAGAGCTGGAAGTGTTTTCCACAATTAAATGCATCACATGGCTGAGCTGGAAGTGTTTTCCAGGGTTTAGTTTCCCCCATCACGTTTTCCATGGGATGATTGAGCTGAGATTTATCCTGGATTGTTCCTGGAGAGAATCAATATGTGCAGCAGGGTATGTCTCTGTGAGAAGTGCTGGTTTTGCTGTTACAAGCAGAGAATTATTACCTTCAGGCCTGCACACAGTGTCATAAATATGATGTGGGGTGCATACATATAATAACTATTATGGAATTATATATGCTGTGTATCTCTTGTATAAGGTGTAATTTCTGCTGAAGAGAAGGTACATTCACCTAATGGCTGACTGCTTTGAAGCCTCCATTCTATTCCAGCAGAATGGAGTCAGGCAGACTGGGCCTTTGCCAGCTATATAATATAATTATATTTTTGTATCTAACACCTCTGGCTGCCAGGTACAAACTTCAGAAAAGCATCTGTTCTCCCCTGTTAAACCGGATACTGGAGGAAGGGGATTCATTTTGGTGGGAGATTTTAGGGTAAATCAAAATGTTTTATTTATCTAGTCATACATCAAATAAAAATGTGATAATACAAGTAAGTCATCAATGCAAGACATACAATCTCCAAGCATAAAATAAATAAGCTTCTCATATAAAAAGGAGATCAAAATCTAGCCATAATAATAACTAACACAATTAGGAAGGACAACACAAGACGCAACACAAAAGGGAAGGGTCCTAGTTCTGCCATTTACGCATTACCGAAAAGAAAAGAAAATAATAAGAGGAGAATAGACCAGTTCATTTTATTACATAAAGTAATCATAATAATTCTATTGTAAATGTCTGGCATTCGATCTGACTAGAGATTTGATTAAAAAAAACCAAGCAATCAGAACAAAAAGAGGGAAAAGGAACAAAAAGAAAACAAAAGGCCACTTCAAGTCAAGCCTCCTCCTTCCAACCAACTATGATAAAAAGGAGAGTCTCTAAATGAAACCCAGGTAAGCCATAAGGAGGTGAATGTGGAGTATGTTCCTGTTTCAGAGGCTATCATATCCTCCATTCTCATAATCCTACGCAATTCCTCGGCCCAATTCACCCTAGAAGGTGCGGTTGCGGACTTCCAAAATCTTTGTATCAATCGCATATCTGCCACAAAACAGCGAAAGATACCCTTTTTGATGTGGTGAACAGGGCCTGTGAACATAGAAAGCAATCCAACTTCCAAGGATATAGAGAAGGATACATGAAAGAGCTTATTAGATAAAGCACATATATCAGTCCAGAGTTGAAAGATCCTGGGACAGGATCACCAAATATGTTCCATGGTCCCTACCTCCACACCACATCTCCAACAGGCATCTGAGCACCAGAGA
Source organism: Rhinella marina (assembly GCA_900303285.1). NCBI lineage: Eukaryota > Metazoa > Chordata > Amphibia > Anura > Bufonidae > Rhinella > Rhinella marina. Next base: position 68,606 of record ONZH01015712.1, read on the forward strand.
TATATCTTATGTAATCTAGACGGTGTCAGGTACCACCTAGACAGTATCTTATAGCTATTCTGTTGGATTCCACATGATATTGAAATTTTATGAGTGAAGAGCATAGACTTGTCCCACTCCTCCATAGAATAAGAACTACCTCTGTCTTCTCCCATGCACTAAGAAAGGGGTGGGGGGTGCACTGTTGGTCGTCCCTCCCAGGAGTAAACCATATACTGTGGAGGCCAAATTTGTGGCTGGGGAACCAGACAAGCAGATCTGCTCAAATGGTAAAATAGAACAAGGCAGTTCCTCACGGGTAAACATGGACCTTACCCCGCTGCACAACTGGCTATGAACAAACCAAGCTCCTCTTGGGATAGTGGCATTGGGGTAAAAGAAAGGTAGAGGCCTTAACCGGCCATCTAGGCATATTTGCGTCAGAAATAGCCCCTTATTCCTTAAGTGCCCCAACAGCTCACCCAAATGTATGCCTGGTTCAAAGTTCTTATTACCAAACAATGGTGTTAAAGGGCCCGTTGAACCTGCAAGATTGTATAGAGTTCTGAACTTATCCCAACATCTAATGAGGGTGTGTAGAAAAGGTGAGCGTGAGGATAAGTCACCTCACCATCTTGTGAGTCTAGCCAAAATAGTGACTTCAATGGAAGGGGAGACAAATCAGCTGATTGTCTTTCCCCTATTTATCCCTTCCTCTCCCAGTATCCCTTGCAGTTTATACTTTCTGCTGACATGGTTGTGTGTGGTGTGGATCTCGGCTGAGATCCGGTTGCTGCAATATCTGCATTAAGATAAGTGTCATTTTCCCTTTTGTGTTTATCCTACTTTTCCCTGTTGTGGTTTTGCCTTCTGGAGTCTCCTGTTTGTCCGTCCTTTTGGAGGAATGGGTTGACTTCTTCCCCTGTCACTAGTGGCAGATTTCTCTAGGGTCAGGTGTTATTAGGTTCCTGTGTATGAATTCTCCTACAACTAAGGCCTGTTCATACTGGTAGTCAGTCAGGGCCTAGTTTCAGGGTTTCCTGCAGGAGGTGACCATTTTCCTTGTTTGGTCCTTTTCCCTTCCCTCTTATGCTTGGTGTGGCTATACCCTCCACACCAGGAAAAACTGGGGATCAGTCAGCACATCCAAGTATGCAGGTGCACGTCACATGGCTGCAAATAGAAAAGTAAAACATAAAAAATGCAACAGCACTCTGCGAACACAGACAATAAAATTAGTACATATAATACTGCCTTACTCACTATCTACACGATACTAGCGATACATTGTAAATGTGAGATTCTTGGCAAATAATTTTGTAAAAAAATTATCTGTGCCTGTCTGCCCTACATCAAGGCGATCTCTTTAAGACGGGAACCTAACACTAAACACCATAGCAGCCTCCATTAACTACAGAGGATGCAGGCTCCACATGCATGCTAAGCCGACATTATATTGTACCTCTTATGGTGCCAAAATGACCTCCACTGATTTCAGGGAATGCAGACTCCACATGCATGCCTCGCAGCCACGCCTCAACCTAAACTGCAAGAAAAACTGGGGGTCAGTCAGCACATCCAAGTATGCAGGTGCACGTCACATGGCTGCAAATAGTTAAATTATTTGCCAAGAACCTCACATTTACAATGTAGCGCTAGTATCGTGTAGATAGTGAGTATGGCAGTATTATATGGACTCATTTTATTGTCTGTGTTCGCAGAGTGCTGTTGCATTTTTTATGTTTTACTTTTCTATTTGCAGCCATGTGACGTGCACCTGCATACTTGGATGTGCTGACTGACCCCCAGTTTTTCTTGCAGTTTAGGTGGAGGCGTGGCTGACTCCACCACCATTTCGGTCGTGCACTCCTAACTCCTGTTTGCTTTACAGGCTGATTTTAATTAGTGCTAGCATAAAGCTGTGTCCTGCTATCCCTATATGCATTGGAGGCCAATTGGCACCAGGAGAGGTGGAATACAGAGTGGGCTCAGCATTGGAACCTGCATTCCCTGAGCGTAACAGAGGTCAGTGTGGCACCAAGGAGGTATCACGACCGAAATGGTGGTGGAGTCAGCCACGCCTCCACCTAAACTACAAGAAAAACTGGGGGTCAGTCAGCACATCCAAGTATGCAGGTGCACGTCATATGGCTGCAAATAGAAAAGTAAAACATAAAAAATGCAACAGCACTTTGCGAACACAGACAATAAAATGAGTACATATAATACTGCCATACTCACTATCTACACGATACTAGCGCTACATTGTAAATGTGAGATTGATGAATTTAACTATTTGCAGCCATGTGAAGTGCAATTGCATACTTGGATGTGCTAACTGACCTGCAGTTTTTCTTGCAGTTTAGGTGGAGGCGTGGCTGCGAGGCATGCATGTGGAGCCTGCATTCCCTGAAATCAGTGGAGGTCATTTTGGCACCATAAGAGGTACAATATAATGTCAGCTTAGGCTACTTTCATACAAAAAAATGCTTCAGTTTTGTCCCCATTCATTGTCAATGGGGACAAAACTGAACTGAAGACAACGGAATGCTCCTGAAAGCATTCCGTTCCGTCTTCAGACCGGAGAACAAACCGCAGCATGCTGCAGTTTGCTCTCCGGTCCAGGCATCCGCACCAAGACGGATCCGGAATGACCCCCAATGCAAGTCAATGGGGACGGATCCGTTTGGTGTGGACACACCAGTAATCCGGATCTGTCCTCCATTGATTTGCAATGGGGGGGTCATTCCAGATCCGGCTACATACATACAGACATACATACAGACATACATACTCACATACTCCAGGGACGCCGGCAGCATGTCTTCACGCGCCTCCTGCGCGCAGCTATGACGTTTCCCCACTGCGCCCAGCAGAGGGCGCTGTGGGGAATCGTCATCACTGCACGCAGGAGGCGCCTGAAGACGTTCTGCCGGCGTCCCTGGAGTATGTGAGTATGTATGTGTGTATGTATGTATGTCTGTGTCTTGTTCCAATGTGTGTGTTAACATGTGTGGGGCCGGAGCGATGCTCCGGCTCCACACATGTATCAGCGTTAGCACGGATCCGTTGGCACCCTTTAGGTGCCGGATCCGTGCTAACGCTAGTGTGAAAGAGGCCTTAGCATGCATGTGGAGCCTGAATCCTCTGTAGTTAATGGAGGCTGCTATGGCACTTAGTGACTATGGCGTTTAGTGTTAGGTTCTCGTCTTAAAGAGATCGCCTTGATGTATGGCACACGGGCACAGATAATTTTTGTACAAAATTATTTGCCAAGAATCTCACATTTACAATGTAGCCCTAGTATCGTGTAGATAGTGAGTATGGCAGTATTGTATGTACTCATTTTATTGTCTGTGTTCGCAGAGTGCTGTTGCATTTTTTATGTTTTACTTTTCTATACCCTCCACACCAGAGCGTGACATTATAAACCGCCGAACAAAAATTAATGTCATTTTTGTGCAGACATGGATGCTATTACTGCGCTTACTGAATGGCTACAGGGACTCTGCTTGGAGGTAGCTGACATCCGCAACAAGATTCAGAGACCACAGGCTGGTGGTTCTGGGGGTGCTGGTTGTCAGGCCTGTTTGGAGCCTAAGGTCGCCCTCCAGGACAGATTTTCTGGGGGATGTGATAATTTTATTCTTTTCAGGGAGGTGTGCAAATTGTATTTCAGACTGCGTCCACATTCTTCTGGTAATGAGGGGCAGAAGGTTGGTGTGGTCATCTCGCTGCTTAAAGGGGATGGGCATGGGCCTTTTCTCTGCCGACCGGATCGCAGCCTCTCCGGTCGATAGATTAATTTTTCAAGGCTTTGGGGATTATCTATGATGACCCGGATCGTATCTCCCTGGCCGAGACCCAGATACGTGACCTTCGTCAGGGTGAGCGCTCGGTTGAGATCTATTGCTCTGAGCTCCGGAGGTGGGCGACCAATACTGAATGGAACGATCCGGCTCTACGTAGTCAATTCTGTCAAGGATCATCAGAAAGGCTGAAGAACGCTTTGGCCTTTCATGAAACCCCTGTGTCTTCGTAAGCTGCTATGTGTCTTGCTGTACGCATTGATAGGCGCCTGAGAGAGCGCTCTAGGGGCCCCGCTCTCAGGACGTACTATCACGTAGTGTATTGTCTTCCTATGACACTTTGGGTGAAGATTCTCCTGGGCTGATGTCAGGGGACGAACCTATGCAGTTAGGGGGAGCTACTCCTGTTTCCACTCTTAAGCATTTTGGTAATAAGAAGGGTGTGTGTTTTTTTTCTGTGGTTAGAAAGGACACTTTGTCAATGTATGTCCATGCATTCAGTCTCTAAAAGAGAGAAAAGAAAAGGGGGCGTTGAATTCTCGTCTCACTCTTGGTGGGTGGAGAGACTGAAAATGTGCATTTGTCTTCATCCTGTAGTACCCGTTTTCTCCTGACTGCTGAGGTGGAGCTAGAGTCGAGGGTTGTGAGAATTGAGGTGTTTATTGACAGCGAGCAGGGGTGAACTTGATTGATGCTCAGTTTGTCCATATGCATGGATTGTCTCCGAGTACATTGGAAAAGAAGATTTCTGTGTTTGCCATTGATTCTGCACCTCTATCCCAGAAGTGTTTGTCTCAGGGGGGTGTGGCCTAGCACCCGGTGGCAGTGGACGTCTGAGCAGAGAGCTCCCCAGCTGTGCGGCTTCATAGGAGTCCCTGAGCCTCATCAGCTTCCCCAGTATGGGGAAAAAAGTGCAGAGGAAGTCTCCCCAGGGCACACAGTACCAGGCAGACACTTCGCGGTGCGGCACACTCAGGGACTTTGTCATGCGGCCTTCCCGCCGCCATCTTCCCCTCCGGCGCTGCAATTGGAGAGCGCGCGGCCTGCACAGCAGAGCACGCTACACACAAGCCCGTGCTCCTGACCGGCACCCTTGCTCCCTCAAGACACTCTGGGCCCCTGGGACGAGCAGGCGCCAGGACAAGTGATTCCACTGACCTTACAGGCGCAGCATGGAGGGAGCGAGAAGTCCTGTGGCCTCGACATTGCGCCTGACCACATGGAGTGGGGGCAGACTGATGGATGCTCCAAGCAGGTCAGTGCAGGGGGGCACAGCCTCAACCCCAATGTAGTGCCCTTTTTCTCCAGCAACCCCTCACTGCACCTCTACAGCCCCCTCCAGCACCTCCACAGAGGTCCCCCCCTTCACCAGCCCCACACTCTGGAGCGTCAGATGAGGATATAGGAGCCACCCCCTCCTTGGCTAGATATGCAGCCCCCATGCCTGATTGCGCACCCGCCAGAGAATCCAATTCTGAGCCTGGCTCACCAGAGAGATCATCCCCGCCATCAGACTTGGCTTCTATTTTCTCTCAGCTACCCACCAAAAAGGACTTTCAAGTCTTGGTATCTGAAGTTACCACCACTTGCCGCTCTGAAATATCTGCCATGCGGCGGGACCTCTATAACACAGCGTACGGAGGCAATGGAAAAAGACCATGCTCTTACGCGAGCCTGTGTCTCCCGGCTCCATACCTTGGTCTCCACTCATGCCACAGAGCTCCGTGAAATGCAACTACACTTGGAAGATCTGGATAACCGCGGTCGGCGGAACAATATTAGAATTCGTGGGCTGCCAGAATGCCAGGGGGAAGAGAACCTGCAAGAGATCCTTGACGCTCTATTCAATCACATTATGGGAAACCCTCCGTCTTTTACTACTAAATTGGACAGGGTATATAGAGCACTTCGGCCCATAGGTTCATCTCTCAACCTAGACATGTTATTTGCTGCGTCCATGACTTTCTTAGGAAGGAGGCCATTATGACGAAAGTGCGGCAAATCCGCACTCTGGATTTCCGGGGAGCCCAGGTGCAACTGTATAAGGACTTATCCTGGATTACACTGCAGAAGCCCAGACATCTGCGCCCTATTCTGGATACCCTCAAAGCTCACCGCATCCCATATCGATGGGGATTCCCTTTCGCCCTAATTGTTCGGAAGAATGGGTGCCCCATATACCTCCACTCTCCTACAGATCTCGACTACTTTTGCACAGCCTTGGACATTCCAACACCCGAACTGCCAGATTGGGAGATCCCAGTTACTTCCGTCCCTCCTCCATTACCCTGGCAGACCTCGGGGACTGCTAAACGCCAACGGTTGCCTTCACCCAAGATACACCCTGATGCTCCTGAAGATCCGCCTCCCCAACTGCGCGGAGCCCAGAACACAGCTGGTGACCCACGTTCTTGTCCTTGAACTCATGTTTAATTATCTTGGTGCCCTTTGGCACCTCCCTGGGGACTTGTAGTTTTGCATGCCCACTTGGGGCCTATAGTTAATACAGTTGCTATAATTAATACGGTTGTCATAACTATGATACTGTTTAATGATGCATGTCTTTGCACAGCTGCAGCATATCTCTTCTTTGCTGTTTTGTTATTGTGTTCCTACTACCTGTTGGTTCTAGCTAGGTTTTTTCTGACCCCCCTACTGGGACGCGACTACTTCGGACCTCTTCTTTTTCTGGGGTCCTGCAAGTCCACCCTGTTAGCTTAGGCCTAACAGGGTTGGTCCCTATATAGACCAGTTGTTTTTTTTATTGGTCTGTTTTTTTTTTTCTTTCTCTGCCCACTTCAGACTTTATTGTTAATTGTTGTGTAGTGTCTGTGTCTACCCTAACCTTTCCTTTTGTTCCCCCCCCCCCACTTCTTTTCTAGCCTCCTCTTATTTTTCTCCTCTTCTCTAGCCGGCCCCCGGTCCTCCAAGCAGGGACAGCCTGGACTGCACTCGACCAGCAGACGCCTACTCCAGATCTTCCTCCACTGCTGGTGTATCGGGCGGTGAGCTAACTTCCATCCGCACACTTACACACCTCCTTCACCTCCCTTATGGCCAAAATAGTCACTTTAAATGTTAAAGGGCTGGGCTCCAATGCGAAACGGCATTTAGTTCTTCGAGAACTACGCAGTCTGCATGCAGATGTTGCGTTCCTCCAGGAGACCCACTTCGACCAGACGGGGACCTTCAAATTTGTGAGACATTATTACCCCCACGCTTATTTGGCCAATCATAACCGTCGACAAGCGGGAGTAGCCATTCTGCTTTCATCATCCTGCCCCATTTCAATATCCACCTCCCATATTGACCCAGCGGGCCGCTACATTATACTGGAGGGAACTTACCAAAATTGTCCTATAATACTTTGCAATATCTATGCCCCTAATACTTCCCAGCTTTCCTTTGTACGCAAAGTTTTTAATAAACTCCATAAACTACCACCTGCGGCATGGATTGTGGGGGGGGACTTTAACATGGTCTTCCCCGAGTTGGCGGACAGACTGTCACTTTCTCCACTTGCCCCCTCCCCCTCGCAGGCGCGTCTCGCAAGGGATTTCCGCTGTGCAGTTCGCAGCTCAGCCCTTTATGATCTGTGGCGGGTGCATAATCCCACGAGCCGGATGTTTACCTTCTACTCCCCATCCCACAAATTACATACTAGACTAGACTACTTCTTTGGTAACGCCCTCACCTTAAAGCTACTACGGGAGGTCACCATCGGCCCCATTTCCTGGTCGGACCACGCACCTGTCACGCTTGCTCTTTCCCCCCAACCCCTACCACCCCGTACTTGCCACTGGCGCCTCAATGACTCTATGCTGAAATCGCTCCCTACGCGCACGAAAATTAAAGACTCTATCCAAACTTACTTCAGCGATAACGTGAACTCAGTTCCTTCCTTAGCCACGTTGTGGGAAGCCCACAAAGCTGTAGTGAGAGGTCAATGTATTGCACTGGCCTCTAGACTTAAAAAAGATAGGCAGACCTGTTTACGAGAGCTCACGGCTCGGATTGAATCCTTGCAAGCCAGCCTACAAGCTAAACCCAGTCTTTCCCTCCTAAGGGATTTAGTAGCGTCTCAAGCTCAGCTGAAAGATATGGTGTTAGATAATGTTGAACGCATGCTCTTATATTCTAGGCAACGTTTTTACAAAAGGGGTAATAAGGCCCCCCCAGGGAGTGAAAGACTCTAATGGCTGTCTTCAGTACCATCCTGCTGCCATGGCTCACTACTTTAGGGATTATTATGCCCGCTTATACAATCTGAACCGTGATAATTCTTACCCTTCCGCACTACACCGCATACGAGAGTACCTGAATACCTGTCATCTACCCAAGCTGCCGGTGGAAGCGGTTACCCTACTAAATTCGCCCATCTCAACTGTCGAACTCGCTGAAGTGATTAAAACTCTTCCTACAGGCAAATCCCCTGGCCCGGACGGGTTTACAGATCTATATTATAAGACTTTTAAGGTAGAACTCTCTCCTCACCTCCTATCCCTCTATAACTCATTCCTCCAGGGTTCGCCAATCCCACCCTCGATGCTGTCCTCTCACGTAGTTGTCATCCCCAAACCGGGTAAGGACCCGCATGAGTGTACAAGTTACAGGCCGATATCCCTGCTAAATGCCGATTTAAAATTTTTTACCCGTATCCTTGCAGCCCGCTTAAATGTTTGGCTCCCCACCTTAATTCACAATGACCAAGTGGGCTTTATCCCACGTCGTCAAGGAGGGGACAACACCTGAAGGTGCATCAACTTAATTGACTCGGCCACCCGTACTTCTACCCAGGCGGTGGTTTTAAGCCTGGATGCAGAGAAAGCTTTTGACCGCATTGATTGTTTTTTTTTTATTTGAGACTCTCTGGGTGTTTGGTATTTCAGGGCCATACCTTCAGGCCATTTGTAGCCTTTACACTGCTCCCACTGCACTTGTTAAACTCCCCTCCTGCTCCTTGACGTCATTTACCATCTCTAACCCCCTGCCACACACATTCACCTTAATCCAGATATTCAAGGACTTAGGATTCGAGACAAGGAGTTTAAAATATCCTTATACTGTACGCAGATGACATCCTCCTTACTCTGACCAACCCTCGCATCACACTGCCAAACTTACATGCAGCTCTTACACAATACGGGACTCTCTCGGGCTATAAAATCAATGCCTCTAAGACAGAAGCGTTGCCCATCCTTATACCTGCGGTGGATCTCCAGAGATTGAAAAGCAACTATCCATACCGATGGGCGGACGACGCATTAAAATACTTAGGAGTGTACATAACCCCTAACTATTCCTCTTTATACTCCAAGAATTTCCCCCCTCTTTTCAGGGAGCTCAAATCCCTTCTGCATAATTGGAAACCTCTGTTCTTATCGTTATTGGGCCGCATAGCGGCGGTCAAAATGTCGCTACTCCCAAAACTACTGTACTATTTTGATATTTTGAAACACTCCCGGTCCGCATCCCCTTATCGGAGCTTAGGTCGTTGCAGCAGGTTATTTTTTATTTCATATGGCAGGGCAAACGACACCGCATGCCCTGCTCAGTCATGCTTGGACAGAGGTGACAGAGACAGAGGACAGAGGTGGTGGACAGAGGTGGTCTTTCGGTCCTCAATGTAGTACATTACTGCTGGGCTACGCACTTGAGAGTGATATCTTTTTGGGCTTCGTATTTAGCGTTTACCAAATGGGTAGAAATCAAAAAACTTTGGCTTGCCCCCATACATCCGAATACCCTGCTGTGGCACTGGACCCCGATGTTATCCCACTCTCCGCTATTGGGTCCAATGGCCTTTACTAAGCATGTCTGGCACACATTCCACCAAAAATTTGCCCTTGCATCCAAAAACTCCTCGATGATCTCCTTTTTATATAATCCTGCTGTACCTAGTAGCCTGACAGCACCGATGGTCCGTGTCTGGTCGTCGCTGGGTCTCTTTCGTTTGGCGGACGTCGTCAATGTCTCTACTTTGACCTTTTAAGTCCTTTTCCCATTTGCAAGAACATGCTAACCTACCCTGGACAGAATATTTCCACTACCTGCAGATTCGCCATTATGTAAACACGATTTTTGTGTCCCTCCAAGTTTCAGTTCCCACGCAGTTTGAGCATGTCTGCCATTTGGGCACCAGCACGAGAGGTTTAATTTCTATAATTTATTGCCTTTTAGCGGCTCCAAAAGAGGGAACCCCTCATCACCACAAGTACATGGACAAATGGGTCGCTGATGTTGGCTCTCCTCTATCACATTTGGCCTGGCAGGCGGTGTGGAGCAGGACCGCAAAATGCTCATGCATTGGTACCACACCCCAGCCCTTTTACACTGTCTGAATCCGGCCATCCCATCAACGTGCTGGCGATGCCAGCAGGAGCTTGGCACTCTGTATCACATTTTTTGGACATACCCACTGGTTGTGCCATTTTGGGAGGAGGTGAAGGAAGTTGTCCAATCCCTTTTTTCGCTACCAGTAGTGCTGGACCCTAAGACTTACTTGCTCAACCTTCCACCTCTGAGACTGAGTAGGCATTCCTCCAGGCTGTTCCTGCTTTTGTGTACGGCAGCTAAGTCCTTGATTGTTAAACTATGGAAACAAACAAACCCCCCATCTAAAGCCATGTTTCTTGCCAAAATACATGACATTAGGTCGCTCGACTATCTTACAGTTTCTCTCAACAACACTGTAGATCAATTCAATGCAATTTGGCTGCCATGGGACGCACATCCTACCTATTCTTAGGCATTGTGGTTTTCATCACATACCCCTTTCCCTTTTGTTTGTCTTCGTCTTGTTCTTTGTCTGCTTGGCTGCGATCCTTCTGTAAACCTTACAGCATTGTTCTGGGACTCGGATCATTTGCCTGTTTTGCTTTATTATTATTCTGCGGAACATTATTTCTGCTTTGTGGAAGCAATTTTCTTTGTCTCTGTTTCTTGTATTATAATGGAAAATGTGTTCTTTTTTGTACCAATAAAATATACAGTTTAAAAAAAAAAGAAGTGTTTGTCTGAAATGGTGCATGATATCATATTAAGAGTGGGTGAATTTCATCAGGAGCTTATTTCGTGTTTTGTGTTGGAAGGTCTTCCTGCTCCTGTGGTTCTGGGTTTACCATGGTTAAGCAAACATAATCCGACCATTGACTGGCATACTAGACAAATTGTGGATTGGGGTGATTATTGCGTTGACAATTGCCTTAATACCTCTTTTTCTGCTTTAACTACTAAGACACTTCCCTCTTTTATATCGGATTTCTCTGATGTATTTTCTGAAGGTGGATGTCAGGATTTACCCCTCACCGGGAATACGATTGTTCTATCAATCTTATACCTGGATCAAAATTGCCCAAATCTAGGCTGTATAACCTTTCTGGACCTGAAAGAACTGCCATGAAGGAATATATTGCTGAGAATTTGGCTAAAGGTCATATTAGACCTTCCAAATCTCCTGTGGCAGCTGGGTTTTTCTTTGTAAAGAAAAAGGACGGGACTCTTAGGCCATGTCTGGATTTCCGTGAACTTAATCGGATTACTGTCCGTGATCCGTACCCCCTTCCTTTGATTCCTGATTTGTTTAACCAGATTGTGGATGCCAAGGTGTTCTCCAAGTTGGACTTAAGGGAGGCATATAATCTGGTCAGGATCAAGGAAGGGGATGAATGGAAGATGGCTTTTAATACCCCGGAGGGCCACTTTGAGAACTTGGTCATGCCTTTTGGGTTGACCAATGCTCCTGCTGTCTTCCAGCATTTTGTTAATGACATTTTTCTTCACCTGGTGGGGACGTTTGTAGTCGTGTATTTGGATGACATACTAATCTATTCTCCAGATATGGTGACACATCAGGATCATGTTAGACAGGTGTTGCAGATCTTAAGAGATAACAAGTTGTATGCAAAATTAGAGAAACGTGTTTTTGCTGTACATGAGGTGCAATTCTTAGGATACCTGCTGTCATCTTCAGGTTTTCGTATGGATCCAGAGAAAGTCCGTGCTGTTCTGGACTGGGACCGACCTGAAAATCTGAAGGCTCTTATGCGATTTTTGGGGTTCACCAACTATTACCGAAAATTTATTAAGAACTATTCGACAATGGTGAAACCCATAACTGACATGACTAAGAAAGGGACGGATGTCTCAGGTGGTCTGATGCAGCGTTGCAAGCCTTCTCCGCTGTGAAGGAGTGCTTCTCTTCTGCCCCTATATTGGTGCAGCCAGATGTGGCACAAACTTTCATTGTGGAGGTTGACGCATCCGAGGTGGGGGTAGCAGCAGTTTTATCACAGGGCCCGTCACCTGGTAAATGGTGCCCATGTGCTTTTTTTTTCGAAAAAACTCTCTGCTGCGGAGAGAAATTATGATATGGGTAACAGAGAGTTACTGGCCATTAAGTTGGCTTTTGAGGAATGGCGTCATTGGTTGGAAGGGGCGATTCATCCTATCACTGTATTCACTGATCACAAAAATCTGACATACCTGGAGTCGGCTAAACGACTTAATACGAGGCAGGCCAGATGGTCTTTGTTCTTCACCAGATTCAATTTCATTGTCACATATCGTTCTGGGATTAAGAATGTGAAGGCAGATGCCTTGTCACGTAGTTTTCCTGGAGGAGGTGATTTTGAGGATCCGAGTTCTATACTATCCGAAGGAGTGGTGATATCTGCTCTTTACCCTGATCTTGAGGCTAAGGTGTTTGAGGCCCAGGGAGATGCACTGGAGTCTTGCCCTCCTGGGAAGTTGTTTTTTCCTTCTGATTTGCGTCATAAGGTGTTTGAGGAACATCATTCTTTGGTGCTTGCGGGACACCCTGGGAGTAAATCCACCGTCAACCTCATCTCTCGTAGATTCTGGTGGCCGGGGCTGCGTAAGTGTGTTGAGGACTATGTGTCGGCCTGTTTTGTCTGTACATGTGCTAAGGTGACTCATACTTGACCTTCTGGACCCCTACTTCCATTACCCATCCCGTCCAGACCATGGACTCACTTATCCATGGACTTCATCACTGATCTGCCTGATTCGTCTGATAAGACAGTTATTCTGGTGATTGTAGATCGTTTTAGTAAAATGGCGCACTTTATTGCATTACCCGGACTCCCCAATGCTAAAACTCTTGCACAAGTGTTTGTTGACAACATTGTGAAACTTTATAGCATTCCCACTGACGTGGTCTCTGATCGTGGGACTCAGTTTGTGTCCAGATTCTGGAAGGCATTCTGTACTCGGCTTGGGGTACAACTGTCTTTTTCCTCTGCCTTTTACCCCCAGACGAATGGACAGATTGAGCGTACCAATCAGAGTCTGGAGACTTACTTGAGATGTTTTGTTTCTGAGAACCAGGAGGAGTGGTCCTCGTTTTTGTCTGTGGAAGAGTTTGCCATAAATAATTGCAGACAGGACTCCACTGGTAAGTCACCATTTTTTGGTGCATATGGCTTTCACCCGCAGTTTGGCACATTTTCTGGTTCTGATACTTCTGGTATTCCTGAGGAAGAACGTTTTTCGTCATCATTGTCATCTATATGGCGGAAAATTCAAAATAACTTGATAAATATGGGTAACAATTACAAACGTGTGGCTGACAGGAGACATATGAAAGGTCCGGACCTAAGTGTGGGTGATTCTGTGTGGCTGTCAACTAGGAACATTAAGTTGAAAGTTCCTTCTTGGAAGTTGGGTCCAAGATTTATTGGCCCATATAAGATCATGGCCATTATTAATCCTGTAGCATTTCGTCTTAAACTTCCTCAGGCTCTGAAAATCCATAAGGTGTTTCAGAGATCTTTGTTGAAGAGATATGTTGAACCTCTAGAGCCATCTCCCTTGCCACCCGCGCCTGTATTGGTGGATGGTAATTTGAAATTCCAGATCATCAAGATCATTGATTCTCGAGTTCTCTGTGGGACTCTTCAATATCTTGTTCACTGGAAGGGTTATGGACCTGAGAAGAGGACATGGGTACCGGCATCTGACGTGAATGCCAGTCGTTTGGTGAAAGCCTTTCACAGGTCTTATCCTGATAAAGTTGAGCCTGGGTGGCCAGAGGTCACCTGTAAAAGGGGGGTAATGTCACGAACGTGCCTGCATCAGGTTGCAGGCGTTCAGCTAGACTTTCAAAAGTGACATAATTTGACATGTTTTCCTCTTGGTTTGGTTGCTGTTTACTACACCCCTTCCCCTCAGCTGTTGCGGGTGTGGTGATTGTCTTTCCCCTATTTATCCCTTCCTCTCCCAGTATCCCTTGCAGTTTATACTTTCTGCTGACATGGTTGTGTGTGGTGTGGATCTCGGCTGAGATCCGGTTGCCGCAATATCTGCATTAAGTTAAGTGTAATTTTCCCTTTTGTGTTTATCCTACTTTTCCCTGTTGTGGTTTTGCCTTCTGGAGTCTCCTGTTTGTCCTTCCTTTTGGAGGAACGGGTTGACTTCATTCCCTTTCACTAGTGGCAGGTTTCTCTAAGGTCAGGTGTTATTAGGTTCCTTTTGGATGAACTCTCCTACAACTAAGGCCTGTTCATACTGGTAGTCAGTCAGAGCCTAGTTTCAGGGTGTCCTGCAGGAGGTTTCCCTTGTTTGGTCCTTTTCCCTTCCCTCTTACGCTTGGTGTGGCTATACCCTCCACACCAGAGCGTGACATCCCTCTTCTATGGGTGGCCTACGGACACCCAGGACCAACTTTATCCGGATGAGACCGGTGTAAAGCTTTCACCAAACGAGTGGCATTCACGTCAGATGCCAGTACCCACGTCCTCTCCTCTGGTCCATAACCCTTCCAGTGAACAAGATACTGAAGAGATCTACGGAGAACTTAAGAGTCAATAATCTTGGCGATTTGGAATTCCAAACTGCCGTCCACCATGACAGGCGCGGGTGGTAAGGGAGATGGCTCCAATGGTTCAACATATCTCTTCAACAAAGATCTGTGAAACACATTGTGAATTTTCAGGGCCTGAGGAAGTTCAAGACGAAATGCTACAGGATTAATGATAGCAGTAATCTTATATGGACCAATAAATCTTGGACTCAACTTCCAAGATGGAACTTTCAACTTAATGTTTCTTGTGGACAGCCACACAGAATCACCCACTCTTAGGTCCGGACCATTGATAAGTTTCCTGTCAGCCACACGTTTGTACTTGTTGCCCATATTTATCAAGTTATTTTGAATTTTCCACCATATAGATGACAATGATGACGAAAAACTTTCTTCCTCAGGGATACCAGAAGTATCTGAACCAGAAAATGTGTCAAACTGCGGGTGAAACCCATATGCCCCAAAAGAGTCGACTTGCCAGTGGACTCCTGTCTACGATTGTTTATGGCAAACTCCGCCAGAGACAAAAACGAGGACCACTCCTCCTGATTCTCAGAGACAAAACATCTCATGTAAGTCTCCAGACTCTGATTAGTACGCTCCATCTGTCCATTCGACTGAGGATGAAAAGCCGAAGAGAAGGACAGTTGTACCCCCCAGACGAGTACAGAACGCCCTCCAGAATCTGGATACGAAATGAGTTCCACGATCCAAGACCACGTCAGTGGGAATGCCGTGGAGTTTCACAATATTGTCAACAAACACTTGTGCAAGTGTTTTAGCATTAGGTAGGCCAGGTAAAACAATAAAGTGCGCCATTTTACTAAAACAACTACCACCAGAATAACTGTCTTTCCAGACGAATTAGGCAGAAAAGAACTCCTTCACAGCGGAGAAGGCTCGCAACGCTGCATCAGACCACACTGAGACATCCGTCCCTTTTTTAGTCATGTCAGTTAAGGGTTTAACTATTGTCGAGTAGTTCTTAATAAATTTTCGGTAATAGTTGGTGAACCCCAAAAAACACATAAGATCCTTCAAATTTTCAGGTCGATCCCAGTTCAAAACAGCACAGACTTTCTCTGGATCCATACGAAAACCTGATGACAGCAGGTATCCTAAGAATTGCACCTCATGTACAGCAAAAACACATTTCTCTAATTTTGCGTACAATTTGTTGTCTTAAGATCTGCAACACCTGTCTAACGTGATCCTGTTGTGTCACCATATCTGGAGAATAAATTAGCATGTCTTCCAAATACACGACTACAAACTTCCCCTCAAGGTGATAAAAAATGTCATTAACAAAATGCTGGAAGAGAGCAGGAGCATTGGTCAACCCAAAAGGCATGACCAGGTTCTCAAAGTGGCCCTTAGGAGTGTTAAACGCCGTCTTCCATTCATCCCCTTCCTTGATCCTGACCAGATTATATGCCCCCTTAAGTCCAACTTGGAGAACAACTTGGAGAACAACCTTGGCATCAACAATCTGGTTAAACAAATCAGGAATCAAAGGAAAGGGGGTAAGGATCACGGACAGAAATTCGATTGAGTTCACGGAAATCCAGACATGGCTTAAGAGTTCCGTCCTTTTTCTTTACAAAGAAAAACCCTGCTGCCACTGGAGATTGGGAAGGTCTTATGTGTCCTTTAGCCAAACTCTCAGCAATATATTCCTTCATGGCCGTTCTCTCAGGTCCAGAAAGGTTATACAGCCTAGATTTGGGCAATTTTGCTCCTGGGATAAGATTGATAGGACAATCATATTCCCGATGTGGGGGTAAATCCTGGCATCCCCCTTCAGAAAATACATCAGCAAAATCAGATAGAAAATAGGGTAATGTCTTAGTGTTTAAAGCAGAAAAAGATGTATTAAGACAATTGTCAACGCAATAATCACCCCAATCCACAATCTGTCTAGTATGCCAATTGATGGTTGGATTGTGTTTGCTTAACCACAGTAAACCCAGCACCATAGGAGCAGGAAGACCTTCCAACACAAAACCGAAATAAGTTCTTGATGAAATTCACCCACTCTTAATCTGATATCCTGCACCATCTGAGACAAACACTTCTGAGATAAAGGTGCAGAATCAATAGCAAACACAGAAATCTTCTTCTCTAATGCACTTGGAGATAATCCATGCATACGGACAAACTGAGCATCGATCAGGTTCACCCCTGCCCCACTGTCGATAAACACGTCAATTCTTACAACCTTTGACTCTAGCGCCACCTCGGCAGTCAGGAGAAAACGGGTACTACAGGATGAAAAATGAAGATTACTCTTACCGGTAATTGGATTTTCCTGAACCCACTATAGCACCACGAGAGAGGGGATCCGCCTCCAAGACAGGAAACCTGCAGTACAAAAGGCGGAGACTCCTCCTCTGCTTCAGTATGTCCATCCAAGGATTTGAGGAACTCCGCCATGAACCTTTAGTCCAATGAAAGTTTAATGTACGCTTACTTTTTTCTTTTTTTTTTTTTTTTTTTAACTGCAACACCCTTGAAAAATTCAGAACCACCAACCATTTAAGAAACAGGGGGGGAAAATAACGGTTGCTGTCTTGGGTTCAGGAAAATCCAATTACCGGTAAGAGTAATCTTCATTTTTCCCCTCACCCTACGACAGCACCACGAGATAGAATAACCAAGGAAACACCCTCAATCCTCAAAAACTGTGGCTCTCTCGGCCCAGGTAGTAGATACCGCCCTGTTAGATTGTGCTTTAAGTCTTTCTGGAGGAGTCTTTCCCAAAGAAGCATATGCCAGAGCAATGGCTGAAGTAATCCATCTTGCCAATGTCTTTTTAGAAGCCTGCCACCCCTTATTCTTTCCCTGGAAAAGAATAAACATCGAGGATGATTTCCTCCATTGTTTAGTGACAGATAAATATTGAACAAGACATCTCTTAACATCCAAGCAATGTAAAGATCTTTCCTCATCAGAAGTTGGATTATCAAAGAAGGTTGGAAGGACTATTTCCTGAGATCTATGGAATCTAGTAACAACTTTAGGAAGAAAAGCTGGGTCAGGTTTAATAATGACTTATAGGATTTATCGACATAGCCTGAAGCTCGCTCACTCTACGGGCAAAAGTCAAGGCAAGCAACAAGCACAACTTTAGAGATAAGTGTTTAAAGGGGTTGTTCAGGTTATGAAAAAAAATATATAGTACTTTAAATCTGATGGGCAGCAATATATAACTAAGTTAAGCAAGTTTTAGGCAAAAAAAAAATCTCTATTTCCTCATTTCCCTGGTTCTCTTCTGGCCTTTGTTTACATGCAGTAATAACAATCTCTGCCCCTCCCCCTCTCTGTAAAGGGAGTGAATACAAGTGCTGAGTGATATGTCTGCCTGCTGGGATACTCAGCAGCATGTTGTATGTGTAGGGCTACAAGTCCCAGCTGTACAATGACACTGCTGATACACACCACACAGAGTCTTCCCCCTACCTGTTCTTGTACAATACAATACTTTTCATCTCCTCCTGATCAGCTCCAGTATCAGCTCTGTGCCTGTAGGGTGAGGAGGGCAGATCCTGTGTCTCTTTACATCTGCAGCTGCTGCTGTAAAGCCTTCAGTGTGTTCTGGCTGAAGGGGTTAAGGAATCCAGGGAGAGAGCAGATAGAAGCAGCGGCAGAGCAGGGGGGGCGTGGCCACCACAGTGACGTCTCATGTACAGGCTGTTATCTGATCTATGAGACTTGTGCACGAAACATCACACAGCAGGGAGATAAGCCGACATCACAGGTCATGTGACCCTGAGTTAAATCTAAGAAACCAGCAGCTTTAGAAGCAGAAAGTGTATGGGAAAGCTGTTGTATTTGACTAGTTAGAAACGTACAAAGGACAAAAAAATAACTTGGACAACCACTTTAATGGAAATCTCCTCAATAGGCTCAAAGGGGGGGCTAGTAAGGGCACCCAAAACTAAATTCAAATCCCAAGGGGAAACCTTAGAAGGTAAGGAGACGGAAACCCTAGAAACCGACTTCAAAAAACGTATTACCCAGGGGTTGGAGGCAATATTTTTGCTGAACAAAGCAGATAATGCAGAAACCTGAACCTTTAATGTACTAGGTGACAAACTGCAAACCCTTCCGAAGGAACTCTAAGACTTTCAGCATAGGAGCTTGATAGGGAAAGTCTATCAAATCAAGACCCGCAAAGGACATAAATTTCCACCAGGTATTAGCGTAGATTGTCACTTTCTTTTTATTTTTAAGAAGAGTATTAACTAAACATGGGGAGATGTCCTCAAACGGAGGGGGAGTTTTCCTAGCTACTTTAGAGATCGCTACATCGATCTTGGGCGCCTTGTTCCAAGGAGCTGACATTTCATCTGAAAATGGATATTTTCTTTTTAGATTTTTTGATACATATACTCTCTTATTAGGAATCTTCCATTCCTCTTTAATTAGGGCTGACACATTTTTATGAACTGGAAAGGATCTGTGCTGTTTAGACTCCAGACCACCAAACATTAAGTCCTGCACCGACTTAGGCTCTTTAGAATCTTCAATTCCCATGGTAGACTTAATAGCCTTCAGAAGGCGATCTACATCCTCCACAGGAAAGAAGGGTTTTCCAATACTTTCTCCTTCCTCATCCGAAGTGCAAGATGAAACATCAGAGAAAAGAGATTCTATAGACATAGATTTATCCTCCTCCTCCGAATCTACGACCTGACATTTCTTTAACTTTCACTCTTTAGGTGCGACAATGGCTTTCTGAGACAAGTAAGAATCCACTTCAGATCTGACAAGAGATTTAAGACTTCGATAGAAAGACGGGGATTCCTCCGCCACCGTCTTATCGATGCATGTACGACATAATCTCTTCCCATAGTCAGCAGAAAGCATTCCTTATTCTTCTTTTTTGCCAGGGCCTTTTTAGGTTTTCCCTACAAAAAACATATGCCCAAATAAGTAATAAGAAAAAAAATTGTGGCCAGAGCTTCTCATCCCTCCATAGGTACCGAGGCTGGAGCAGACATTTGCTCTTCTGATATGTCCTTCTTTTCATCTT
Organism: Rhinella marina; assembly: GCA_900303285.1. Classification (NCBI taxonomy): domain Eukaryota; kingdom Metazoa; phylum Chordata; class Amphibia; order Anura; family Bufonidae; genus Rhinella; species Rhinella marina. Next base: position 88,251 of record ONZH01015712.1, read on the forward strand.
CCATGGCGCTGCCAGAGGATATACTGTGTTCCTATCCAGAGATCCAGGCTGATCTGTTAGGAACTGTAATTCTGGTTTAAAAAATCCGCGCTGGCTGCCTATTTCTGGGTCCTATGCATAAACCACGCCCCCGTCACGTGATGCATCATCCAGCGTTCAGTGGAATGCACCCGTGCGTTCCAGACCTCTTTCTGGAACTGCCTCTCCTGCAGCAAGACGCTGGAAGCCGGCGCCCCTCCCCCAGAGCCAGAGGAGGCCCTGGAATGCACCGCTCCAATCCACATGGCGCTTACTAGTGCCAGAAGCACGGAAGCGCCGAGCCTTCAACGCTTCCGGGTAAAACACCGCCGCGTCTCTGACGATCCCCTGCACACACCGTGCCACGCTATCATCAACGAGGATCGGCAGGTAAGGAGGCAGCTCACGGGGGAGAGGGGAACTTGTACAACAGGTCTCCTCCTCAAAGACAGGAAACCATACTGAAGCAGAGGAGGAGTCTCCGCCTTTTGTACTGCAGATTTCCTGTCTTGTAGGCGGATCCCCTCTCTCGTGGTGCTGTCGTAGGGTGAGGGGGAAAATGCACATTTTGTGTCTCACCCCCCCACCCCCCCAAGAGTGAGATGGGAATTTAATGCCCCCTTTTCTCTTTTAGAGACTGAATGCATGAACATGCATTGATAAAGTGCCCTTTCTGTCCGCAGAAAAAACACACTCCCTTTTTATTCCCAGAATGCTTAAAAGTGGAAGCAGGAGTAGCTCCCCTTAGCTGCATAGGTTCGTCCACAGACATCAAGCCAGGAGTATCTTCACCCAAAGTGTCATAGGAAGACAATACACTATGTGATAGTACGTCCTGAGAGCGGGGGCCCCTAGATCTCTCTCTCAGGCGTCTATCCATGCGTACAGCAAGAGTCATAGCGGCTTCCAAAGACACCGGAGTTTCATGAAAGGTCAAAGCGTCCTTTAGCCTTTCAGATAATCCTTCACAAAACTGACTACAGAGAGCCGGATCGTTCCATTCAGTATCCATAGCCCACCTCCGAAACTCAGAGCAATAGATTTCAACAGAACACTCACCCTGACGGAGGTCTCGTAGCTTGGGCTCGGCCAGGGAGATGCGATCCGGGTCATCATAGATAAGCCCCAATGCCTTGAAAAATTCATCTACTGGAGAGACTGCGATCCGGTTGGCAGAGAAAAGGCCTATGACTGTGCATCCCTTGAGCAACGAGATCACCACACCAACTCTCTGTTCCTCATTACCAGAAGAATGAGGACACAGCCTAAAGTACAATTTGCACGCCTCCCTGAATAGAATAACGTTTTCACGTCCCCCAGAGAATCTGTCCAGGAGAGCGACTTTAGGTTCCAGACAGGCCTGGCAACCACCACCCCCGGGACCAACAGCCTGTGGTCTCTGAATCTGGGTGACGGTCGTGCGGAGGTCAGCTACCTCCAAAGAGAGACCCTGTAGCTGTCCTGCCAGTGCAGTAATTGGGACATGTCTGCACACAAATGGACAAAATGACGATTTTGGGCGGTTTATAATGTCACGCTCTGGTGTGGGGGAGATATTCCACACCAAGCGCAGGAGGAAGAGAGGGGGAAAGGAAATGGGATTAGGCCTGGAACTAGTGAAGGCTGATGGTCACCTCCTATTGAAACCCTGACTCCAGTCCTGGCTTACTAACAGTATGAACAGGCCTAGAAGGTAGGCGAGTTCATACGCTGGAAACCTGGGACCCTAACTGTCCCTGAAGGACCCTGAAGCCAGTGACTGGAATGAGATAAACTGTTCCTCCACCAACCTGGACGAACAGTAGTCTCCCCTCAGGCCCAAACACCAAAACACAGGGAAGATATACACAAATAAACGAAAGGGGAAAGAAGACACTTAACTTTCCTAAAGATAATGGCAGCAATGGGATCTCCACAGAGAAACACACACCAGCAGACCACAGACACCACAGAAAGTATAAACCGCACAGCATAGTGGGAGAAGCAACACTAAATAGACAAAGATAATTGATAAAACACCTACACCTGAAGGGGGAGGGTGTGGTGAATGCCAGCAACAAAACAACCAAAGGAGAACCTGTCAGTTTAATCCATGGGTTGCCAATCTGACAGACCTCCTGATACCTGTCGCAGGAATGTCTGTGACAGTTAACCCGAACCTGCGCCATTGGTCCATTATAACGAGACAGGATCCTCCTGTCTCTTTATAATGGACCAACGGCTTTTTCAACATCAATTGTCAAAAGACAAAGCGGGACCCCCTGCAGGCGAGCTCGATTAATCACAGACACAGTCCTGATGTTGTTATCCTTGGCCTCACGTCCCGGGATAAAACCCACCTGTTCTTTATGAATTATATAAGATCCCGAAGTCGAAAGGCCAGGATTTTAGCATATAATTCACATCTATATTAATCAAGGATATGGGACGATAAGCCAGGGCCTGGCTTAAGCAGAACTGTAATATGGGCTAGCAACGTTTGTCTCTGGAAAGCGGCCCCCCTAGAGACTGCCCTAAAGGTCTCTGAAAGTATCAGAGCTACTCTTTCACTGCAGACTTGGGGTGAACCCGTCCGGTTGTGGAATGTTTAGATCTCAGGGGTCAGAAGCTTTCACTCAGGTCCTGCTCATATATCTATAAGACCACGCTTATCTACTACTCCTTTTACCTTATTTCCTGTCTAACCTCTCTGGATGTGGACTCGGTGATTGGTTGTCTCAGATGAGGGAGATTCAGTAGATGTTTGTTTCATAATAATAGCATACCTTCATCATTAGAAGCTGTGGAAGCTGGAAATGGTTGCATCTAGAGATGATAAACCGAAAAGGGATAGATTTCCAAAAAAATCATCCTATATTAAAGGGATGTATGTCAGGAGTGTGGTCCCAGCCAGATAGGGAAAATGATGTGGTAACTCGATTTATTCTAGCTCGAGTAAAGCAGTGTGTGTTACAAATCTTGCAGTCTCGGCTTAGTGGGGAAAAGCCCCTAAGGTAATATCCCAGTGGCCAGTTTGGCTAGGAAGACTTCTTTTGGTAGTAAGGTAATTCCCTATAACCTTTCTGACCCTATGGTCAGGAAGATTGATTCCCTGCTGAAACATAGTTAGTTATTCCTTGGCTACAGCAGAGTGCAAAGCAGCTTTGGCTTCAGTTGTCTAGGGATAGAGAGGATAGCTCCCCCAGGAAGGTTTGCCTAGTCACATACTAAGATTGGGGGTCCATTCACGTGACCGTATCCGATTTTGCTGACCACAAATTGAGATCTGCAAAACATGGATACTGGCCTTGTGCGTTCTACATTTTGCACTTCGGAACAGTCTGCCCTCTGATGGAAATCCCTATTCTTGTCCACAAAACAGACAAGAATGTGACATGTTCTATCTTTTTTGTGTGGTTGCGGAACGGAAGTATGGATGGCACACTGTGTGCTGTCCACATCTTTCCAGTTCAATTGAAATGAATGGGTCCACATCCGATTGGCAAAATTTGCAGGACTGGTGCAGAAAGAAAAACAGTCATGTTAAAGAACCCTGAATCTGTCTCTGAGTTTCATGTGATCCCTATAGACACTTTGAAAGTGCAGAAGGACATACCGGTTAAGCACCATTTTGTTCCTTACTTTTTTATCTGTCTTGTAAGTCTGGTAACCAAATTAATACTATTTAATCAATTTATTCTATCTTTATTACCAAGGAGTCTCCTTTCTGTAATATACCTCTAGGTCTAGATTCATTCTTGTCATTATTATTCCAAAGATCACCTAAGAGGGGTTCAGAGGGGACAGACAGATGAGATTAAAGGGGTTGTCTCATCTTGCCTAATGGGGGCATATCGCTAGGATATGCCCCCATTGTCTTATAGGTGCGGGTCCCACCGTTGGGACCCGCACCTATATCGAGAACGGGGCCCCGCAAGGTGGTGGCTGGAGGACTCCGGTCCGGCCACCACCAAGCCGGCTCCCCATAGAAATGAATGGGAGCGCACCGCGCTTGCGCGGCCACCGCTCCTATTCATTTCTATGGAGCCGACGGAAATAGCCGAGCCAGCGCTCGGCTATCTTCGCCGGCCACATTGAAAATGAATGGAGGCGGCTGCGCATGCGCAGTGCACCCCCGTTCGCTTTCGGGGCCCCGTTCTCGATATAGGTGCGGGTCCCAGCGGTGGGACCCGCACCTATAAGACAATGGGGGCATATCCTAGCGATATGCCCCCATTAGGCAAGATGAGACAACCCCTTTAAGTTCTAAGCATGCCAGGCTCTCCAAGCAGTAGAAAGTTGAAACAGGAAAACATAAAATTTAGGACAACAGGCTTCCGGTGCGAGCAAGATTACAAAACTTTTTCTAAAATTGTGCAAATATTACGTCAGACACCTGTATAAAATATTGTATTCAGAAAGGTTACTCCCTTAGGTTAAAGAAATTGCCCCATGGCAAATGGGAATCAAATCACAAAGCCTCATGACTTCACAGAAAAATCTTTACCACTTTCTCATAAATTTTCTTTTCAAGAATGTATACAGTGCTGAAGCCACAGGTGAGATGGAGACTGATAATTGATCTGTCGTATCTAAACAAATACCGTCTCAAAAGAAATGAAAGGTGGAGAATATCCGCTCTGTCTTCGTCAGCAGGATAATGTTATGGCCCAGATAGATCTCAGAGATGCTTATCTCTACATGCCCATCATAGGTTTGCATTAGAGCACATCTGCACAATGCAAACCAGCATCATTTCAGGATGAGACCAGCATCTATCAACTCTGGTTCGTCTAGTGATGATTAAGCCAAAAACTCAGGAAGATCTTTCTTGATGGCTTCATACGTAAAACGTTGAACAGGGCAGATTATTTCTGGTCATTCCAGTAACTCTGACAATGGATGCCTTAGCCACAGTTTGGGGAACACACTTCTGCGTTCTTTAAATTCAGATGAAGTGGTCTCCACAAGAGAAGTATCTGTGGTCCAATATAAGAGAGCTGGGAGCGATATATCTAGCTCTTCATTTAGAGCTCGACTCGCTTTGCTCCACGGAACAATCAGTATAGACTGTTTCAGTACAGAAAGGTACAGGCAGAGGCACACAGCATTATCAATCATGATAATGCCATTCGCTTCTGCTGTCCAGACCTGATGATCTGTCTCACACGGAGCATGATTCCCACAAGTGTGCTCATGTGAAAGAGCCCTAAGAGTGCATTTCACGGCTGCCAATGCTTGTATAAATGGATAATGTATAAAATACTGATGTAGTTTATTGACATGACACATGTAATGATAGTGTTGAGGAATAGTGTTGATAGTGTTGAGGCCAAATAACTTTATAAATGATGATGCTGATACTGACATACATACATTTCTAAAATTGTAACATTATATTAATGAGGTATTAGTACATATTTTGCATACCTTGCTAAAAACAATATATGTCTGCAAAATATGTATGCTCGCAACCCAAGTCAAGGGTCCTCATTATCTTGTGAGTCCCTAACTAAAAAATATAAAAACTAACTAAAAATAACACCATCCACGTGTCGAGTACTGCTGCTGGAAAGGGACAGAACCGAGAGGGGACATAAAATAATCTGAAAATAACTCTCTCACTCTTAGTCCAGTAGATCCTGATCTTCCAAGGTGGGAAGGGTCTGTTTCAGATGCCGACCTATCCACTTGGGCATCTTCATCAGGAGTCGACTGATGAATGTAGTTGTGCAACACTATACACGCTTTGATGACAACATTCACATTTTCAGGGGGCAGCTGTATGGCTGAAAGAAAAACACACCATTTGCTAGAAAAAAATACAAAAGGCACACTCCACAAACCTTTTGGCCCTCCTTAAACGATAATTAAAAGTGCGCCTCTTTTCATCCAAACCTCGTCTTGGAAAGGAATGCATGAGGTTGGTAGAAAGGGCAAACCCCTTGTCCCCTACAGCTACATAAAGCGCAGGTGGACCACTGGAGCCAGGAAGGTTTGCTGGCTGTGGTATGTCCAGTTGGTTGGACCAACTGACCCATTCTGGTGCTTCTCATCAATGGCATTTATACAATATGGGAATTGTGCTATATCAAGCCACTGCTGCCTGGTTGGATGTGGCAGCACCAAAGCTTTCACTCTCAACCAAATGGTGGCACATGTAGCCCGCACCACGCCACCAATTGTGGAGGTCCCCATTCAAAACTCAAAATGTAAGGAGGAAAAAGAATTTCCAGTCGCCAGATATCTGAAAAGAAAAAAACATAAATTCGCACCAAGAATACAAAAAATATTACATGTTGAAAACAACATCAGCATTCCTTATAAGTATTTCATGTCAATGTGTCTGGCAAGTTGAAAGAAAATTATACCATATGGGGTTGTCACAGTACCAAAATGTTGATTTGATTTCGATACCATAAAAAAGTATTGCGATACTCGTTACCATTCGATACCACGCGTAAAAAATAAAAACACCAAAAAAGCTGTGTGTATTCCGCATTTTATGTAGCATCCGGCCCATAATAGAACAGTCCTATCCTATTTTTGGGGGGGAGAAGGGGACTAAAAATGGTGAACCATGCAGTTTTGATTTTTTTTCTGTTACGGCGTTCACCGCATAGGAAATATTTTTTCATATTTTAATAGTTCTCCCTTTTTCGGGCTTGGCGATGTGTAATATGTTTATTTTTTTCATTGTTTGTAAATTTTATATGTATAATTGGGAAAGGGGGCAATTTAAACTTTTAGTATTTTGTTTTTTTTTAACTTTTTTTTTTTTTTTACTTTTTATTTCCTAACTATTAGCTCCCTTAGGGGCTAGAACCCTTGTCCTATTCACCCTAATAGAGCTCTATTAGAGTGAATAGGACTGCACACTCTCCCTGCTGCCCAGGGCTTTGTGCACAGGGCAGCAGGGATCTTACCATGGCAGCCAGGGCTTCAGTAGCGTCCTGGCTGCCATGGTAACCGATCGGAGCCCCGTGATTACACTGCTGGGGCTCCGATCGGAACTGCCACTGCCACCAATGAGCAGGAGGAGGGGGGGGATTGTGGCCACTACCACCAATGATACTAATACGGCGGGGAGGGGAAGAGGACGCATTGCGCCACCAATGCATATAATTTATTATACTGGGTGGCGCACTGCAGATTATGCAGAATGCAGATCATATGTGTGGGTGTGTATATGCTGTGTATGTGTGTACTGTAGTTGTTACAAGTGTAAGCCTGTCCCTTAATCTCTTACTCTCCCTCTGTTAGTGACTCCACACTTATTCCTGGTTGTCTATATGGCAGGATCCCTAGAATCAGCTATTTAGCTCCCATCTGTGGACTAATGAGTGGAGCAGCACACAGCACTGGAGCTTGTGGGGGTGAGTAACCACAGGACACCAGGTACTTGACTCATTCAATTACATATACCCTTAACCCCTTCACTAACAAATAAAAGATAATACACATAGTAGAAGTTTATTTGCTGATGACAAGCCCTCAGACCACACATGGAGTTGTGTACAGTTCTGGGCTCCTGTGAATAAGGCGGACACAGCAGAGCTGGAGAGGGTTTAGAGGAGGGTAACTAAAGTAATAACTGGAATGGGTGGACTACAGTACCCTGAAAGATTATCAAAATTAGGGTTATTCACTTTAGAAAAAAGTATAAATATATTAGGGGCCAGTACAGAGATCTCTCCCATCATCTATTTATCCTCAGGACTGTAACAGTGACGAGGGGACATTCTCTACGTCTGGAGGAAAGAAGGTTTGTACACAAACATAGAAGAGGATTCTTTACAGTAAAAGCAGTGAGAAAATGGAACTCTCTGTCTGAGGAAATGACACTAAAAGAGTTCAAGAGGGGCCTGGATGTATTTCTAGGGTGTAATAATATTACAGGCTATAGCTACTAGAGATGGGTCATTGATCCAGTGAGTAATTTTGTTTGCCTGATTGGAGTCGGGAAGGAATTTTTTTCCACTAAAGTGGGGAAAATTGGCTTCTACCTTACAGGTTTTTTTTTTGTCTTCCTATGGATCAAGTTGCAGGATAACAGCCGAACTGGATGGACAGATGTCTTTTTTTGACCTTGTAAACTATGTTACTATGTAGATTTTACACTCACAATTCACTAAAATCCAGATCTCAAACAATATTCTGCAACATATACAGCATTTTCTGTGGATTTTCTGATATGGACACTTGAAGTCTACAACACTGGCAGTGGGAATTGGGGGTAGTATTAATTTACTTTTACCACCTGATGGTAGAAAGGCCTGTGTGACTAACTGAACCTCACAGGCCGCCTGATGTCACTACTACATCGGAATCACGTGGTACGGTCTCTTTAATTTCACCTAGACATGACGTTCTGCACTCCCTGGGAGTAACATAGTTTATAAGGCCTAAAAAAAGACATCTGTCCATCCAGTTTGGCCTGTTATCCTACAAGTTGATCCAGAGGAAGGCAAAAAAAACCCTGTGAGGTAGAAGCCAATTTTCCCCACTTTAGCGGGAAAAAATCCTTCCCGACTCCAATCAGGCAATCAGAATTACTCCCTGGATCAACGACCCATCTCTAGTAACTATAACCTGTAATATTATTACACTCCAGAAATACATTGAGGCCCCTCTTGAACTCTTTTCGTGAACTTACCATCACCACCTCCTCAGGCAGAGAGTTCCATAGTCTCACTGCTCTTACCGTAAAGAATCCTCTTCTATGTTTGTGTACAAACCCTCTTTCCTCCAGATGCAGAGGATGTCCCCTCGTCACAGTAACAGTCCTGGGGATAAATAGATGATGAGAGAGATCTCTGTACTGACCCCTGATATATTTACAGTGCCTTGCGAAAGTATTCAGCCCCCTGGAACTTTTCAACCTTTTGCCACATTTCAGGCTTCAAACAAAAAGATATAACATTTTAAATTTTTGGTGAAGAATCAACAAGTGGGTCACATTTTTGAAGTGGAATGAAATTTATTGGATCATTTAAACTTTTTTTGTAATAATAAAACTGAAAAGTTGGGCGTGCAAAATTATTCGGCCCCCTTGCATTAATACTTTGTTGAGCCACCTTTTGCTGCAATTACAGCTGCAAGTTGCTTGGGGTATGTCTCTATCAGTTTTGCACATCTAGAGACTGAAATTCTTGCCCATTCTTCCTTGCAAAACAGCTCGAGCTCTTTGAGTTTGGATGGAGAGCGTTTGTGAACAGCATTTTTCAGCTCTTTCCACATATTCTCAATTGGATTCAGGTCTGGACTTGGACTTTTGTGACCCACTTGTTGTTTATTCTTCACCAAAAATTTAAAATGTTATATCTTTTTGTTTGAAGCCTGAAATGTGTCAAAAGGTTGAAAAGTTCCAGGGGGCCGAATACTTTCGCAAGGCACTGTATACATGGTTATTAGATCTCCCCTCGTCTCTTTTCTAAAGTGAATAACCCTAATTTTGATAATCTTTCTGGGTACTGTAGTCCAACCATTCCAGTTATTACTAGTTGCCCTCCTCTGAACCATCTCCAGCTCTGCTATGTCTGCCTTGTTCACAGGAGCCCAGAACTGTGCACAGTACTCCATGTGTGGTCTGACTAGTTATTTGTAAAGTGGCAGGACTATGTTCTCATCACGGGCATCTATGCCCCTTTTGATGCAACCCATTATCTTATTGGCCTTGGCAGCAGCTGTCTGACACTGGTTTCTACAGCTTAGTTTGCTGTTTACTAAAATTCCTAGGTCCTTTTCCATGTCAGAGTTACCCAATGTTTTACCTTTTAGTATGTACTGGTGACTTGCATTATTCCTTCTCATATGCATAACCTTACATCTGTCAGTGTTAAACCTCATCTGCCACTTCTCTGCCCAAGCCTCCAGTGTATACAGATCCATCTGTAGCAGTATACTGTCCTCTTCTGTGTTAATTACTTTATACAGTTTAACCCTTTCACGACCGGAGGTTTTTTCGGTTCTGCATTTTCGTTTTGCGCTCCCTGCCTTCAAACAGCCATAACTGTTTTATTTTTCTGTTCACATAGCTGTATGAGGGCTTGTTTTTTGCGGGACAAGTTGTACTTTCCAACGCCACCATTTAATATTACATATGGTGTAGTGGGAAGCGGGAAAAAAATTCCAAATGGGGTGAAATTGCAAGAAAACCGCTATTCCGCTACAGTTCTACGGGTTTCTTATTTACAGCGTTCGATGTGCATTAAAACTGACCGGTTACTTTCATTCTAATGGTCAGTACGAATCCGGCAATACCCAATATGTATAGTTTTTCCTGCGTTTAGATGGTGATAAAATAATTAGAAAGTTGCCCTTTTTTTTTTTTTTTTTCCTTGTCATATCTTGACCCCTATAACTTTTTGGTATTTATGTGTACAGAGCTGTATGGGTGCTCATTTTTTGCGGGGCAGTCTGAAGTTTTTATTGATACCATTCTGGGGTGTGTATGACTTTTTGATCACTTTTTATTTAATTTTTTTTAGAAAAAAAAGCGACAAAAAATGCGAATCGCCATTTGGACGCTTTTTTCCGCCACACAATTCGCCGTATTGAAATTTTTTTTTATATTTTAAAAGTACGGGCGTTTTCGGTCACGGTGATACCCATGATGTCTATATTTATTCTTATTTAGGTATTTATTTTTTACTTATACGGAAAGGGGGGTGATTTGAACTTTTATATCTTTTTTATTTTTTATATATTTTTTAACATTTTTTTTTAATTTTTCTGTGATTATTTTAAAGCTCAAACATCATCTGATCTATTGTGTTTAGTTTTTTTTCTTTATGAGCAATCATGGATTTACTAGATGCAGTTAAATCCATGAATTGCTCATTTCTTATCCTGGCCTGCCATCTAGTGGCCAGAATAAGAATTGCAGTTTGAAAACTGTAATCCTCACCAGCGAGGATTACAGTTTTCATATGGTGTACAGACACCCCGATTGGCCAATCGGGGCGTCTGTACACCACCCGGAAGCGTGGGCTTCCGGGTTCAGACGCATCCTGATGCCGTGATCACGTGTGATCACGGCATCAGTAAGGCCCTGGAAGTCGCCGCCGATGGAGGTGAGAAGCGGCAAGTCTCTGCTGTTAGAAACAGCAGAGACTTGCCGGCCATGACGCCCGCCGCACCCGCGAGCGGGCGTCATGTCCCCGCACCGCCCGCGCGCCGTACATGTACGGCGGTGGTCGGGAAGGGGTTAATCAGCAAAAATTGATATTTTACTGTGCAAGCCTTCTACAGGATCATTGATAAATATATTGACGAGAATAGAGCCCAATATTGTCCCCTGTGGTACCCCACTAGTGACCCAATCTGAGTATGTGCCGTTAATAACCACCCTCTGTTTTCTATCACTGAGCCAGTTACTTGCCCACATACAGACATTTTCTCCCAGTCCAAGCATTCTCATTTTATATACTACCCTTTTATGTGGTACAGTGTCAAATGCTTTGGAGAAGTCCAGATATACGACATCCATCGATTCGCCGCAGTTAAGTCTAGAAATTACCTCCTCATAGAAACTGATTAAATTAGTTTGACATGACTGATCCCTCATGAAGCCATGCTGATATGGAGTTATTTGCTTATTTTCATTGAGGTACTCCAAGATAGCATCTCTTAGAAAACCTTCAGTTTACCCACGACAGATGTTAAACTTACCAGCCTATAGTTTCCGGGCTCTGTTTTTGGACCCTTTTTGTATATTGGCACCACATTTGCTATGCGCTAATCCTGTGGAACACCCCCTATCAGTATAGAGTCCTTAAATATCAGAAGTAAGGGTCTGGCTATTACATTACTTAATTCTCTTAGGTTACGGGGGTGTATGCCATCTGGTCCTGGCGATTTGTCTATTTTAATTTTTTAAGACAGCGCTGTACTTCTTCCTGGGTCAGACAGGGCACTTTAAATGGGGAATTTACTTTTATATTCTGCATTTCATCTGACAGTTTATTTTCCTCAGTCAATACAGTGGAGAGAAAAATATTTAGTAGCTTTGCTTTCTCCTCATCACTCTCTGCAACTCCCCCCCTCATTACTCTGTAAGGGTCCGACACCTTCAGATTTATACCTTTTAGTATTTATATAATTGAGGAACATTTTAGGGTTAGTTTTACTCTTTTTGGCAATTAATCTCTCGGTCTCTAGTTTGGCTGCTTTTATTTGTCTTTTACATATTCTATTTTTTCCTTATAGTTTTTCAATACTCCCTCGCTCCCCTCCTGTTTTAGTGATTTAAATGCTTTCTTTTTGTCATTTTTTGCTTTTTTTACAGTTCTATTTATCCACATTGTTTTTTTCTTGTTTCTTACCCTTTTATTCCCATAAGGTATGTACCTCTCACAATTAGATATTAGGATGTTTTTAAAAATATGCCATTTTGTGGCTGTATTTTTATTTTTGAGGACTTTGTCCCAGTTAGTTAGGCCTGTGGCCTCTCTTAGTTGGCTAAATTTTGCTTTTTTGAAGTTTGGTATTTTTGCTCCTCCCTGAAGAAACACTCTTTTGAATGACAATTGGAAAGTTATTATTTTATGGTCACTATTTGCCAGGTGTCCCCCCAACCTGCACACCTGTTGTTCTGTCAGGTCTATTGGTTAATACTAAGTCCAGTATGGCCGTCCCTCTAGTGGGGTCCTGAACCAGTTGGGAAAGGTAATTGTCTTTGGTTATTGCCAAGAACCTGTTTCCTTTATGAGATGTACAGGTTTCAGTTTGAAACCCCCCATAATAACGACCTCATTATGATTTGCCGCCTCATCTATTTCGTTTAGAAGTAGATTTTCTGTGGACTCTGGTATATTAGGTTGTTTATAATAAAGTCCTATTAGTATTTTATTATTGTGTTTGGCTCCATGTATTTCTACCCACAGTGACTCCACATATTCATGTGCCTCACTTATATCTTCCCGGAGTGTGGGCTTTAGAAAGAACTTTACATAATGGCAGACCCCTCTCCTGTTTTGACAATCCTTTCAAAACAGACTGTAATCCTGTACGTTAACTGCCCAGTCATAGCTATCATCCAGCCATGTCTCAGTTACTCCCACTATGTCATAGTCCTCCTCACACATCACTAAATCCAGTTCACAAGTTTTAGTAGTCAGGCTTCTGGCATTAGTATGCATACAATTAAGAGGTTTATGTATATTTTTTACCCTACACCTTTCCTTCTGAACTGTTCTAGTTCCTCCTTCCATTCCTCCCCCAGTTCTATTACCTTGCCCCAGGTCTCTATCTGCACTATCTTCCCCTCCTATAATGTAGTTGCCCTCCCCCCCCCCCGTCCGTAGTTTAAACACTCCTCCAGCCTTCTAGCCATCTTCTCCCCCAAAACAGCTGCCCCTTCCCATTGCCCATCCCTACGATAGAGACTGTAGCCGACAGAGAAGTCAGCCCAGTTCTCCAGGAACCCAAACCCCTCCTTCGTACACGAGTTCTTGAGCCACTTGTTTACCTCCCTAATCTCCCGCTGCCTTTCTTGTGTGGCTCGTGGTACAGGCAGTATTTCGGAAAACGCTACCTTTGAGGTCCTTACCCTAAGCTCATGACCTAAATCCCTAAAATCATTTTTAAGGACGCTCCACCTACCTCTAACTTTGTCATTGGTTTCCGATATGGACCATGACTGCTGGATCTTCTCCAGCCCCTCCCAGTAATCTGGCAATCCGATCCGCGATGTGTCGAACTCGAGCGCCAGGAAGACAACACACCGTTCAATGATCCCGGTCTTTGTGACAGATTGCCCTCTCTGTACCCCTAATAATTGAGTCTCCCACTACCAGCACCTGTCTGGCCTGCCCTGCTCTCCTGGTCCCCTGCTTACTGGAGCTGACATTCCCCTGACTGGCAGAGGAAGTGTGCGGCTGCAGCAGTGCTCTCCCTGAACTGGCAACCCCCTCATCTGCCAAACTTGCAAACTTGTTGGTGTTTGTCAGATCAGGGCTAGCCTCCCTGGCACTTTTCCCTCTACCCCGCTTTCTAACTGTTACCCAGCTAGCTACCTCCCTTTCATGAGCCTCTTCACTACCACCCTCCCCCACATCTACCCCATAGAGTGCTTGCTCAGTGAGCAGCAAACTTTTTTCCAAATTGTCAACGCTTCTCAGTGTTGAAATTCGCTCGGTTAGATACACGATGTGCGATTCCAAACGGGCAATTTGCTCACATTTTGAACAAAGATATGCACCCTTAAACTGCTGTTCCAGGACTGCATACATTAGACAAGATATGCACTGGACTGCGCTGTCAATAATGGAACACATACTAATGGGGATTACGCAAAAAAGAGAAAAAATACAAAACAGTCATATGAAACCTACTTACTGTAGTCCCCTCGTAAAGTCCCTGAATCTGAAGTCACGTAATCAAAAGTCACACACTTAATTTAAACACACATTTAAAAATCAAACACGTGAACGCTACCAAACTCGCGTTGTTTCTCTGCTTGAATAAATGCAACTCTCAAACTAGTCTGCTTTTTTTTCCCTCTGGATTCAAAGGGTACGTGAAGTCAGCTTGGCACAGTTTTACACAAACATCCCCTGTCCACATGGGCCCAAGGAGGCACAGGGAGTGAGTGAGGGAGGGTGGCCCACGTGACCTCCATTGTGAAATAACACTCGTTCACAACCCTGACAGCCTGAACGAGCCCTTTCACTGCCCCAGTGAAAGAGTCCTGCCAACTAGTAGAGGTGCACTGTGGCGGTAATGCAATTGACAATATATTAGGGTGACCAGATCAGAGATTCCTAAAAGGAGGACACCTTTTTTTCCCGGGAAGGGGGGGGGATGTGATCATTACATATACCCCAGGGAATGGGGACCCGAACTTCCCTTTATTATTTTCCGTTATAACATGGTTATAACAGAAAATAATAGTTAAAATGGCCTTTAGGGGTTAAGATTATTAAAAAAAACCTCACCTTTTCCACTTGTTCGCGCAGCCGGTGTCTTCTTTCTTCTTTCCCCTGCAAAAGGACCTTTGGTGACGTCAGCGCGCTGGGGAAAGAAGAAAGAAGACACCGGCTGCGTGAACAAGCGGAAAAGGTGAGGTTTTTTTTAAATTATTTTTAACCCCTAAAGGCCATTTTAACTATTATTTTCTGTTTATAACCATGTTATAACCATGTTATAACGGAAAATAATAAAGGGAAGTTCGGGTCATTTTAACAGTTAAAATGATTTTGTTCGACTGCCTCAAACAATTTGAGGCAGTCGAACAAAATCCCGGACGATTTTGAAATTCCCCCCGGACATTTTTTTAGGTCCCAAAAGTAGGACATGTCCGGGAAAAAGAGGACGTCTGGTCACTCTACAATATATGGCTAAACCCTCACACTGATGTTAAAATGAGACTTTCGCCAATATATTGTTATATCAAGAACATACCGGAGCCCGAGCACCGCGTCAAGGTATCTTGACGTTGGGCAATTGCGGAAGGAGCACATAGGCCGACACACAGCAACCTACTCCTAGTTACCTCCAGCGTGAAATCACACATACAATGGGAGGAGGGAGGAGACTATGAGCCCCACCTACCAATGACTCAGGCTACACAGGTGCACCAGAATGTTACCATAAGATGTAAGTAATGGTACATTCAGACCTGGAGTTGCCACACCTCCAGGTATAAATGTTCAAATACAATCACAGAATAAAACGTGGTCTAAAATGGCAGATAATCGCTCAGACCCCATATGCTGTTGCACATATCAAACCGGGGGAGCAATTCCTGCACATGTGGTCCGTTGCTAACAGCAATCCCCAGCAAAAATGCATACAATGGAGGATGCATGCAGAGGACCACATGTACCACAAACCCATCCTACACAAGGTAACAAATTGTGTGGATGTGGCGAACTATATAATCAAACAATCACTAGTAGAGTATGGCTAAACCCTCACACTGATGTTAAAATGAGACTTTCGCCAATATATTCTTATATCAAGAACATACTGGAGCCAGAGCACCGCGTCAAGGTATCTCAGAGTGGCTCGGGGATTGCTGACCACGTTTTTTTCTGTGATTGTAGCCTTAGTACGGATCCGGCGGGTGAAGGGACCCTCCGGATCCGTACTGAATAATACAACCTTGTGGATCCGTCATTCCGGATCCGGTTGTATTATCTTTAGCATCTTTTAAACGGATCCGGAATAACCTCTATTGAAAGTCAATGGAGGACGGATCCGTTTACAAGTGTGTCCACACCAAACGGATCCGTCCCCATTGACTTGCATTGGGGGTCACTCCGGATCCGTTTAGGTGCGGATAACTAGTACGGAGAGCAAACCGCAGCATGTTGCGGTTTGCTCTCCGGTCTGAAGACTGAACGGAATGCTTTCAGGAGCTCCGTCGTAGGGGCTCAATACCTGAATAAAACGCTTCAGTTTTGTCCCCATTCATTGTCAATGGGAAAAAAACTGAACTGAAGAGCACGGAATGCTCCTGAAAGCATTCCGTTCTGTCTTCAGACCGGAGAGCAAACCGCAACATGCTGCGGTTTGCTCTCTGTACTGGGTATCCGCACTAAGATGGATCCGGAATGACCCCCAATGCAAGTCAATGGGGACGGATCCGTTTGGTGTGACACACTAGTAAACAGATCGGTCCTCCATTGACTTTCAATGGAGTTAATTCCGGATCCGTTTAAAAGATGTTAAAGATAATACAACCGGATCCGAAGGGGCCCGCCGGATCCGTAGTAAAGGCTAGTGAGAAAGTAGCCTAAGGGCACACTAAACAACAACACGATATACACAAAGGATATCTACAATGGTCAGAGATGCAAATACAGGTGGTAGTTAGAGATGAGCGAATTGATTTGTTGATTCGTATCGAATCTTGGGAATTTTTAGCTGCGAAGCGAATCCGAATATTAGGTGATTCGCATCGGCTTTGTACGCATTCACTACGTAGTTTGTCCTATAAATTATATGCTATTGCTACGTATAAGTTACTGTATACGCTGTTGCGTACGAATTCAATTCATTAGCGAACGTTTACTGTTAGTTCGTTTATCGTGCGCAAAAGCCCGGGAAGAAAGCGGTCACCTGACCTAGTGAGCAGGGCTTGCTCTGATTGGCTCAGGCTCGGTAAGCCAGTGACTAGAGATGAGCGAGTACTAAAATGCTCGGGTGCTCGTTATTCGAGACAAACTTTTCCCGATGCTAGGGTGCTCGTTTCGAGTAACGAACCCCATTGAAGTCAATGGGAGACTCGAGCATTTTTTTG
>ONZH01015713.1:0-80711 GCA_900303285.1 Rhinella marina
TGCTTAGTGCAGTTTTTACATAGGTTGTTCGTATGCTGCGAGGGGATAACAGAGATCGGACAACCTACTCACAAGGCAGGAACGTGCCAGCATAGTAGCGCAATAGTCTATATGTGTATGTAATGTCTTTTATATGTATCTGGTGGACCAGCAGGTGTCAGTAAATACTATGGCAGATTCAGATGTAGTTTTACCAGAATGGTACAGTCCTTAGTCCATTCTGACCCCCTCTGCTGGAGAGAAGTTAAGTTCTTCCAACTTCCTGCAGTGAGGAGGAAATGACAGTTTAGTCAGGGAGTTGTCCCCTGTACCCTGATTGGGGAGGACATGTGCAGGACAGCAGAGCACCTTCAGCTCTGCTGTACCCTAAAGACAGACTAATATAGTCAGCAATAAGGCACACCAATACTCTCAAGGGAAGCCAGAACAGGAAGCCTGAAACTTGAATTTCCAAGCATCTGCCAAGTATAAGCAATAAGCTGCACTTGCTGGACACCAAGCTGAAGGATGAACTGAGTTATTTGCATTCAAAGTTAAGTCAATAAAACTACATTGGACCATTCCCAAAAGTCTGCGCATCATTCCCATCTGACGACCCTCAATTATTAATACTAGTAATTTTCTGCAGCCGGAGCCACCGGCTGGGGCCTGTTCATCTCACGAGGTAGGAACACTGTGACAATCCCACCAAAGACTTAAGTGGCCTAAATACCCCTCGGCACTCCTACCCCTGGGACATAAAGGAAAATCACCTTAGAGGGCCCTGGAGGGGGAAAGGGTCACCCCCGTAGCAACCACGGCACCCCGGGCACTGCAACTGCCGAGACTGAACTCTCTAAACCCCCCACCAAACCACCCTCGCAGCCAGCCAATAAAACACACAACACCTTAAGTTGGGTAAGGGTCGGTCACAGCTTTATTTTCTTATCTTATTCCAAAACTTCAACTTGTTGACCATAAACACCATAACCCGGAGTATTGAAGCGCTATGCCCCACAGCGTTCTGTGGGCAAGTCTGCCTTCTTCTCCGTCTGAAATCGTCAACCGACCTCTGCTGTGACTTGCAATGTAAAACACTGAAACAAACCAGAAATTAATCAGAAAAAGTAAAGAAAACGATGAAATAATAGGGAAGGGAGGGTGGGAAGCTTTCAGTGAAGATGCTGGAGAAAGAGGCCGTCCCTCTATCAGGGCCATCCTTTTAACCCCTTAGCCGCTACCATCACCTCAGCCAACCAGGACGCAGGGGTGTTGGTTAAAAGAACCACCCTCTCGCTGGTAATTAGAAACAGTGTCCACAAGAGAAACACCCCCTCGGGCACAACCATTTTTTCCCCTTGCTGCAGGCTGAGTTTATTAACCCTTTAATGCACCACCGCTCGTCAGTCATAGACGCCTTCACTTAGGCACCTCGGCGTCTGCTAAATTAAAAAGTGTAATTGGTGGAACTTCTGTCTTCAAAATAGAATCTAAATTTATGCTTTATCTTTTGTAGCTCAGCACAGGACAGTCAACGTTAAAAAAAACCCTCTAACATTACAGCTAGTCTAGTAGGATACAGATACGGTGAAATAGACAACCTCACCCACAGAATCCATGAGGTGAAGAAAGGACATTTAAAAAGGCACAGATTCAAGAAGGCTTTATGCCAGTTCCATTATCCAAAAATACGTGTCCAATTTTCATATAAAGGAAACATCACATGCACTCGCTTTAGAAATTGACGCAACTACTCTGGTGTCAAACCTGTTGAATCTGGGCCTATGGATGTTGTCAAGACATATATATATATATATATATATATATATATATATATATATCTTTGATACACCAGTTTGATGTCCTAACCGAGTGCAGCGCCCAACCCAATGGATGTATGCTTTTGTTTTTTTTAAGTGCTGTCACCATCTGGCTTAAAGGATAAGTCCGGGCAATTTATAAGGCCCCATTCACACGACCGTAAGTGAATGGGGCCGTATCTATCTGCAAAATTGCGGATATATACAGCCCCATTCACTTCTATGGGGCCAGGAGCGGCGGCAGGGAGCTAGCTCCATGCCGCGGCTCCTATGAAGAAAGTACTATAGTTGTCCGTGCGCATGGACAACTATAGGAATTTTTAATGGGGCCGCCCGGCGTGTGTTCCGGGCGGCCCCATTGAAAATGGACTTATCTTTTAAAGTGGGTAGGGGAAAAACCCTGATGGGGTATGGAAGTGACCTTCCCGCCCTCTCTTTGGTCACTCCCAAAAAACCTCACCCTATGGGTACCTTCACATGTGGCTGCGGGTCTGCTATGTAAAAGCCACAGGGCATTTTTATACTGTTCACCAAACGGCATTAAGTACTATGGTGCCGTCCGGACATACGCAGTTCTGCGCTGAACTGGGTATTTGCGTGCAGCCCCATAGTACTGAAGGTGGCATAAAATCAGCCAACGATGCGCTGTGGATTTTAGGCAGCAGAGAACCCCAAAAAAGCATCCCATTGTAAAGGCACCCATAAATAAGGCAAGTTAACCTGCCTTTCAGCAACTGTTTGTTGCTGTAACTAACTGTGGAGGTTTTTTATAGCACAGCTGAAGGACAGCAGCCTCCGTGATATATACCCCATAGACAGTCTTATTCCACGTGTGACTGCATGAGAGGCGTGAAATCATTCACACAGAGAAGAACCCCATCGGGATTTGCGGTGCGAGATTTTACTACTCTCATGATATCAGCAAAATACCTCAAAAACAGTTAGTACCCGCTCACAAAACGGTGAGTAGTGTTTCTTGGCACGGGTGCCAGGGATAGAACCCCACGGCTATAGTGAAATCCCCACTTTGTGAAGCATAGTCGTGGGGATTATTTTAGGGATGGTACTGTTCTTGGGGTATGGGTTGGACGGTGCACCGGTGTGAGGGATTAAGCTGGTGTGGAGATGTTAAATGGCCAACACACCATGGGCATTAAATTTGGAGATGGGGTTCTGTTTATTTAAATGTATCAGAATGAAGTAGTGAATTTTGAAGGTGATTTTTTTTTAAATTTGGGGTCTAAGGGGGGAACATTACTTAATAAGTTAAATTAAGGATTTTTACGTTGGGCACATATTTGGAATCTTAAGGTCATTTTCTTGGACACACGGATTGCCATGCAAGATGGGTGACTGATGACTTAGTCATTCACATCAGGCAGGGGGGTGGTATAATCCGATGTAATCCAGGCACGATTCATCTTTATAAAAGTCAGCATCTCAACGCTGTGGCAAGAGAGCCTCGTTCTTTGCGGTGTTACGATGTTACCCGCCACACTGAACACCCTCTCTGACGCGACACTACTGCCTGGGCAGGACAGCAGAGCCAAAGAAAACTCTGCCAGTTGAGGCCAAATCTCCAGTTTCTCTGCCCAGTACTGCATGGGGTCGGTGACACTTTGGGGCAGGGTACAATCCAGGTAGGCAGTGACCTGGTGGGTGAACTCATGCTGGTCCATGCCATGAGTCCGGTGTTGTGTCCCCTCTTCAGCAGCTGGCTGCATGAAATCGCTCATCAGCGATTGGAGGCTGTAACGACTTCTCACGCCTCCACTAGTGGTGGTGGTAGTGGAGCGCGCTGGTTCCCCCCAGCGGATGTTGTCTGGGAACCTGGCTGGTCTCGATGGTAAGTAGAGACCAGCTGTCTGGTGAGTAGGACCCGGTAGTACCCCAGTTTTGCCTCCCTCTCTGATGGCGGAAAAAATTCAGCCATTTTGCGGCGGAAGAGAGGGTCCACCAGGGTGACCAGCCAGTATTGGTCCCTCTGGCGGATGTTCACAATCCGGCTGTCACCCCTCAGACACTCCCGCAGGCACCTTGCCATCTGCACCAAGGACAATGAGCGCCTCTCCTCTACACTGTCCTCGGTATAGTTCCAGGGTCTGCTGGGGTCTTCCTCCGCTTCCTCTACCACCTCATCCTCCATCTCCTCCTGTGATTGAGAGGCAGAGAAGCCAGGTGGCGATGTGTGGAATGGCTGGGCATGGACATCTTCCTCCTCCTCACCCTCCATCTGCACTTCATCCATCTGGGCTCAAGGCGATGTTCAGCCTTGGAGTGGTGGCCTGGGAATCCTCACTGATGATGCTTTTCAGCGCAATTTCCAGAACATGGATGGACGAGTGGGATGATGTCGTTGATCCCATAGTCATTCCTGCTCACAAACAAAGTTGCGTCCTCAAAAGGGATCAACAATTGTCAGACTTCACGCATCATCTGCCAGTGTGTGACTTGGAAGTTGCAGTGTGGCGTGAAGCTGCCTGATTGCCCCATGAGGTAGTCTGTAACGGCTGACCTTTGCTCGTACAGGCGGTCCAGCATATGGAGGGCAGAATTCCAGCGTGTTGGGACATCGCAGATTAGCCGATGTTGGGGCAGACTGCGCTGTCTCTGGATCCTGAGCAGGGTGTTCCTTGCAGTGTAGGAGTGGCTGAAGTGTTTGCACACTCTGCGTGACATCCTCATAAGGTCTTGTAGTGCAGGAAATGATCTAAGAAACCTGTGCACTATGAGGTTTATCACATGTGCCATACAAGGTGTATAACTCAGCCCTCCCTGCTGCACTGCAGAGACAATGTCCCTCCCATTGTCTACTACCACACTTCCCACCGTTAGTTGTCGTGGGGTCAGCCATTGATCTACCTCCTCCCTGATGGTCCGGAGGAGCTCCTGCCCACTGTGTCTCCTTTCACCCAGGCTCACCAAATGGAGGACAGCCTGAGAGCGCCGGGCCTGACATCGGTGGTAAGACACCGGGGCAGGTTGGACTGCAGTAGAAGCGGCAGATGTTTGCAAGGTGGTGGAGGCAGAACTTCTGCTTCCCGCTGCTGGCTCCCTAAAGCACCGTGGAGGTGACAGTGGCAAGAATGGGCCAACTTCCTGATGGTCTTCTGGGAGGATGTTGACCCAATGGGCAGTAACAGACATGTACTGGTCTTGGCCATAATTTGAGGACCAGACATCAGCACTCAGGTGCACACTCTTGGACACCGAGAGTCCCAATGAGTCGCCCAACTTTTTCTGCACATAACTGTGCAATGATGGGACAGCTTTTCCAGAGATGTAGTGGCGGCTGGGGACTCGCCATCTGGGGTGCGCACACGCCATGAAATCCCTGAAAGGCTGGGAGTCCACGAGGTTGAAGGGCAGGGACTGAAGCACCAGCAGCTTAATCAGGTGTCCGGTCAGTTTCTGGGCCATGGGATGGCTGCTGGAATACACCTGACGTCTGCCCATGGACTCAGTCAGGGATTGCTGCCTCATTAGCGGTGTACATGGCAGTGACACTGTGCTGCTGCTGGCAACTGAGGCTGACGAGCCCTGAGTTCCAGTGAGAGGATGCTGCATGAAGGGATCTGCAGTGTATGGTGCATCCTGACAGGAGGTGGTATTGGGGTCACGGTTCTTCCAGGCCTGTTGGTGTTGCCTTTCCATATGCTTTCGCATGGATGTTGTCCCGAGATTATCACCCCTACCACGACTGACCCTCTCATTGCACAGCAGGCACAAAGCGATATGCTTATCTGTCCCCAGGCGGAAGAACTGCCAGACGACTGAGGACCGTGGTTTGCTGACAGCCACGGGGGTTCTTGCTGGCTGTTGACTGCCACTGCTGCCTGAGGGTACCCTCTCAGGACCAAGGCTTTGAGAGGGTGATCTCTGCCTGGTAGCTTCTCTTCTACCCCTCCCTCTTGTGCCTTGGTTGCTTGCAACAGTGGGATGTTGCTGTGTCGGTGGCACCTCTATTTCCTCCACTGATGATGCTGAGGATAATGCTGCTTGAGGGCGCCACGTCCGATCAGCGACATCATCATCAAAGTCAGCTGGGACAGGATATCAGGTGTGGCACTGGATGCTTACAGCCAACACCTCCTCTGGAGTCTCAGTACGTTCCACCCGCTGACTTTTAATGCGTACGCTAATGCGTGTAAACATTAGTGAACATTCTCAAATATGCATATATATAGGGTATGGAATATGGCATATTCCATACCCTAAATATACGCATAGTTGAGAATGTTTGCTAATGTGTACGCATTTTAGGAATTCATACGCATTAGCGTACGCATTAGCGTACATTCTCAATAAATATACTATTCGGCGACGAACCGAACTTTTGGGAAAGTTCGTAACAAATCTGTTTCATTACAGTTTGGTTCGCTCATCCCTAGTGAGAGTAGTGGCCCCATGACACAGTAGGGAGGGTGTCAGCAGCAGTGATGAACACAGCGATATATAACACCTGCCTTTAATACTGAAGCACACTAACTACATCACTAAAATGTTTAACTCTGATTATCGGTGAAATGCACAGTGATGCACATGGTGATATATTACACCTGCCTTTAATACTGAGGCACAATAACTGTATTCCTAACAGAACAGATTAACTATGAATGCAATACATTCTCCCTGCACTTTCCTTACAATGTCCCTGAACTCTCCCTTCAGTCTCCCTCTCCAATATTTTCCTATTCATAGTTTGCAGCAACACTGTCCTTAGCACATGAGTGCTTGTCACATCTTGCCCTATGTTCAGCTCACAGGACAATGGTGGAAACCGCGCAGGATGAGGCTTTTTATAGGGCTGTGACATCACAGGAGATGGCTGTCTGTGAATTGGCTGGCTGCACGGCATTATAGGTGATCTCGCGTTCCCTAGCTGCTTACTTTCACTTTCATGCTTTTACAAAACTTTGAACGAAATTCTGCTTTGAATTCTTCGATTCGCTCAACACTACTCAGCACCATCCATGCCTATCTGATTAGTAAATGACAGTAAGAAATGCTAGGTATGTGTACACTGTGGAATGTTGTAAGGATCCTCCTTATTGGATAGAGTCAAACGCAATATTACATCATGTAGAGCACTCCAGGAGCCCATCCCCATCTATCCACAGAAGGACAAAATATGACAGGGGTTGACAATTATAAATTGTTTTTCATAGTTCATAGAATAATAGCAAAATTACAATATATTGAATACATAGACAATGTACAATGCTTCCTTCACTCTCTCCTGTAGCCCATAGCTGTATGTTGATTTCCTTGTACGTTGGAAATTAGAGTCATCATTTATGTGCATTGATTGTTTATACCACTTTCAGTGTCCTTGCTCGGCTTCTTTCTCGTACTTAGATCTGCTGTGAGACTGCACAGATGGAACAGAAGTGGCATTTAACTGTCTTTGAGGGCTGTCAAGGGAAAAATAAGAGTAATAATAGGTTCCCAGCAGTATAAAATGTAACAAGGTTAAAGTTCCAATTCCAGTGTGAAAATTGCAAAGAAACATACCTCATATGCTAAAGTCCCTGGTAGATAGAACATACAGAATGTAGTCTCATTAGCTGACATGCCCAGTGCAATAATTAATAGGCACAATAAAACATTTGTGATAAGATAACATTGATTTCATTTTTTATTAAATTCATTAGTTTTAGAAAAGCATAAATGTATCTTCTCACAATATAGCTATTTAAATGATTATAGTATATATCAGAGATCTCAAACTCGTGGCCCTCCAGCTGTTGTAAAACTACAACTTCCATCATGCCAGGAGAGCCTACAGCTATTGGGGCATGCTGGGAGTTGTAGTTTTACAACAGCTGGAGGGCCACGAGTTTGAGATCTCTGGTATATATCATGCTCAGGGTAGTCATTTAATGTAAAAATTAAAGAGAAACAGTTACGGAAACAGTACCCTTAAAGGGGTTATCCCACGAATAATGTAAAAAATTTAAATCAGACATCATATAGTACATGACAACCTCTTTTTAACAAAGCTAGAACCAGCCCTGTACCTCACATGGATCCAGAGATCTACCCATTCATTCACTCTGCTAGATTCATATCAAGCTGACAGCTCGGGGAGTGTCTTTTCTGCTGCAGCTCAGGGGGCGTGTCCATGCTCTCCCTATCACAGCTCAGGAGACAGTTAAAAGTTGAAACTGAGCATGTGCGGCCTGCTCAGTGACCAGGTCAAAGAAATAAGAAATTAAGTGGTCCTACAGATACATTTTATTGAATAACTCAGTAGCTGTACAAAATTTTTAATGACATGCAATTACAAAAGTATTCAGATCCAGGTACTGGTTTGAAAACTGTAGAATATTTTTTGTGAGACAACTCCTTTAACCACTTCCCAACATCTGCCGTACATGTACAGCGGAAGTCAGCTTTTTAAAGATTGTGCCCACTCAGGAGTTGAGCAGTCTCCATAGCCTGCAGGTGCCTGCCGTTTTACAAAGCACTCACCGCCAGTGTCTGGAGACAACTCTGATCACACATAATTAACCCCTCATTCTGACCATGACCGCTGAGAAGTGAGTTACTGGGAGCTGCTGTTCATTTGCTATGGCAGCTTTCTGAAGGCTCCCAGGCCTGCCATAGTTAAGTTACTATCAAGGTTTAACTTTGGCAGGTCTGAATAGAAACACAGCAATTTAATGATTGTATGTTCAAGTTCTCATAAAACAAAGTTAAAAAGGTAATACAATTTTTAAAAAATATATAAAACATTGAAATCACCTCCTTTCCTCATTTTATAATGAAAAACAAATAAACAGTAAAAAAAATCACTGTCTGAAAATGCCAGAAGTATTTTTTTTAAAAAAGTATTTAGTGTGGTAAACGCCGTAAAAGGAACACAAAAATTAAAATGGGCAAATCAACGCATTTTAGTTGATTCACCTCCCAAAAAACTGAATAAAAAGTGTACAAAGGGTCATGCATGTCCTTAAATTGTATAAATAAAAACTACATATTTCATTCAAGAAAAATAGCCTAATACAGCTCCATAAAAAAAAAAAAGGCGAAACAAAAAAGGTATTGGTGGCAGAATATTGCAAAGCAAAAAAGTTACATTTTTTCAATGTATTAAGACATAATAAAATATATACTTTTGGTATCATAACAGTACTGATTAAAAGAAAATAGTAAAATTTGTCAGTTTTACCACACAGTGAACACCGTAAAAATGAAACTCATAAAAGCATGTCGGAATTTCTTTTTTTTTTTTTTTTTTTTATTCCACGCTGTTTAGATTTTTTCCAGCCACTTAAGGCCGCCATGCACATTATATATTGTTAGCTGAACAGTCGGCAGTATAAGGTGTATGGGGAGCTTTTGACTTTCCTCTGACATATATTGTTGCAGAATAACAAGATCTGGTGCTTTGAATTTTCTCACCCAATCCTTTTGTTCACACAAGAGGATATCAAATACCAAATGTGTTAGCGTCAGTTGCTCATTCTTCTCTTCCTATTGAAAACACATAAGCAATTGACTGAATTGAGCATGTATATGTGTGGGCTGTCAACAATTGAATGTGTGCAGTATGGGGACCTTTAGTTAATGTGGAGAGTGATATTTTTACCCATTTAGATTATCTGTACCCTAACTATCTTAAATTATGCAAAGTATCGAACTATGTACATTGGTGTAATGGTCTAAACACTTTGGTAGGCATTTCATTAAAACAAAGTTAGTGAAAGTAGCTACAAGGAAAGATATGATAAACTTCGCTTTACTTTATCTTTTTGCACTACTCTCTTTTTATTGAGAGTGTTTTCCATGCTGGGTGCTTCACTGTTTCATATGCCCAGATGTTATATTAAAATAAATGGTGAATTATGGTAATCATTATAGACAAATTTTCTTTTAGCTATTTGGCACTGTATTTATGCTTTTTTTTTAGTGTAATTGTTTTTTTTTTTACAAAAACAAAATAGCATGCTTTAGGTCTGGTATCTTCTCCTGTATTTTTTTCCTTTAGGGATCTCTATAGAAGAAAATTGTCTGTTTAAAGCATACAAGATAAAAAGGCCACTAAAAGGCAGCAAAAATCCCTGCATACAAATCCCAACTATAAAAAACACATATTGTGATATCTTCATGGTTACAGTGACTATGATGAACTATTTTATTTTATAAATCTTATCTGGTAATTTATGTTGACAAATGTTTAACGCAAAAAAAAATATATTCTTATGAGTTCTATGCATGCTTCCATTTTATATATTTCAGGCCATTGTTAAATACAACTAAAATTCTTATTTTGACAAGTGTTCAGGTTAATAACAAGGCACTAAACACGCCCACTTGTTCTGTTGTAGAACGAAGAATGCTCATTAACATTAGACAGCCATGTCAAATGGTGAATCACAGCTCCCACACAAAACAATGAAGTGCAAGCAGTTAGCCGAAATGAATAATAAGTAGGTTAATACACATCTCATTTCATGCAAATGATGTTAAAAGCCCTTTGCTGATGCTCCATCAGTTTTACAATGATGGCAAATTGCTATATTATGGCTCCATGGTTTAAAGGGAACCTGTTTTAATGAACATGGCTTCTGAGTTGAAAGCAGCATGTTACAGAGCAGGAGGATCCAAGCGGATTGATGTGTAGTTTTATATGAAAACATTCAGTATAACTTGTATTTTATTCATTTAAATTGCCGCTCATTCTGGGTTTAGTAGTCCAGGAGGCATCCTATCAGTGATTGGCGGTTATCTGTGTATGCACAGTCACAGAGAGAAGGCTGTCAATCACTGATACGACACCTCCTGGACTTCAAAGCCCAGAATGAGCGGGAATTTAAATGAATGAAATACAAGTGTTTCTGAATCTTTTCCCATAAACTATGTAGAAATTTGCTCATGACCTCTTGTTCTTTAACATGCTGCCTGCAGCTCAAGTACTTGTACCCATGTGACAAGTTCCCTTTAAAGCCACTGGTAGGCTTGATCCCATGTTTGGAGATTAGGGCATACGATCCCAGAGACTCTCTTTAGAAAACCCTTTCCTAATCTCCCAGGATAGGATCTAATCTTGTTCTTGTTACAGAGTCATCTGTATGAGCTATAAGGGTATGTGGTGGTACCGTATCTCCATAGAAATAACCTCAGTTGCAAAAATGTCAGATACAGATGTGCTAAATGTTGACATCCTAGAACTAGGTGAAATAATTAAAATAATCATTTTTACTCTTAGAATTTTAAATGTATTGCAATCTCACAATTTGAATACAGTAATTTGATATAAGTCATCATCATTCTTCTATATTTTTTCCTGGGGACCATCTATCTTATCGACTTCTCACAACCCATAGAGCAGGTTTTCCTGACTGGTAGACAACTGTCTACAATAGGAACCTTTACCCTCTGCTGTGCGTAATGGGAGATGAGCTAAGATCTTACTCTTTTATCTTACCCTTAAACAAAAACGGATTAAAGGGGTTGTCCCACGAAAAATATTCTACAGTTTTCAAACCAGCACCTGGATCTGAATACTTTTGTAATTGCATGTAATTAAAAATTCTGTAAAGCTACTGAGTTATTGAATAAAACATATCTGTATAGTGCCACTTAATTTCTTATTTATTTGACCTGCTCACTGAGATGGCCGCACATGCTCAGTTTCATCTTTCAACTGCCTCCTGAGCTGTGATAGGAGGAGTTGGGACATGCCTCCTGAGTTGCATCAGAATAGACACTCCCCTTGAGCTGTCAGCTTGATATAAATCTAGCAGAGCAATGAATGTGAGATTTCTGGACCCATGTGAGGTACAGGGCTGGTTCTAGCTTTGTTAGAAAGGTATTGTCATGGACTATATGATGTCCGATTTTAATTTTTTACATTATTCGTGGGATAACCCCTTTAAGATAAAATTCACACCTCAATCCTCTTCATAATTTCTACAAGACTATTCATTTCAGGGACATGCAGCAAATCCTGCATACTGAAAAAGACTGTTCAAATGTTTTTCTTCTGTGCACTTGTACCATTCATTTCTAGATTTAAAGTTTTCCTGTAAGACCAATTACTAGGAGTATAACTGAAGCATGCTGGGCCACTTCCCATGATTTTAAATTGGACCTCCACCCCAACCTCATTTTCCCCAGAATATGGGACCCACCTAAATCAGACAATAAAAAACCCACATAAAATAGACATCTCTCCTTGCTCCTATCTTCTCTTGTTAGGGCAGTGACAAGGTCTGGAGGGGAAGGGGGCTTGTTTTTAGATTCCTTGTCGAGGACATCTATGTGAAGCAGCACTCTCCTCAAATCATGGGGCGTAGACCTGGATCCTCCCTTGCACCTCCATGTGGCTATGTCTGTGCAACACAGCATACAATGTCAAACACAGTACATTAAAGGTGTTTTATGGTAATATTGAATTTTAAGCAAATGCCCACAGCCGACCCCCTGAAATAGAAAATTCATACCTATGCCACACTACTCTGGTTCTATGTGCTGCCTCTGCTGTCTCCATGTTTTAGTTCCTGTGTTATTTATATCCAGCAGTGCATAGCCACATGCACCTCTCCAGCTGTAACCACATCACCACTGAAGCCAGTCATTGGCTAGAACGGAACATGTGACCATGCCCATGCATCACTAGATGTAAACAGTGTGTGAACCAGAAGATGAAGAAAGTGAATGTAGTGTGGAGGACAGTAGCAGCGTGGAGCTGGTATATAAGTATGAATTTTCTATTTCAGAAGACAGGCTGCCAGCACTTGCTTAAAAATCAGTATTACCTTAAAACTTCTTTAAATTCTGATGCTGCTTAGCATCAGGAAGTTGCATGCACCTCAGCACAGATATACCCACATGAAGGTGTAGGGGAGGACCCAAGTCTTGGCCACATGATGTAAGCATAGTGCTTTTTCAAAATAAGTGCCACTTGCCAAAGTATCTGAGGTTGATCCTCTTCTCTTCTAGGCCTGGTAACAGTCATAGCCACTGTATGTGTGATTGCTACACCACTGAAAATTACTTTAATCCCTTTAATCCATCGTACTTCTTAATCTCTCATTTAACCACCTAACTATTTTGCCGGAGCTCAGCTTGAGCTGTGGGAAAAGTACATAACTATTCTGCCCGAGGGGGCTGATTTAGCTTCTGATATCTCGTGAGTGGTAGCAGCATAGGCCTGGTTTTGTTTGAAAGCTGAAATTCCAGGATTTCAAACAAGACCAAAATGACAGCATTAGCCGAAAATAAACAAGAGATATCACTGTTAGAAATCAAGTCAGGGTAAAACTTTTACTTTCACTTTCAGCTATATTCACTGGATCCAAGTTTCTAACAGTGATATCTTTCCATGTAGTGAAGATAATGATGTCATTCTGGTATTGTTTGAAAGCTTGCAATACCAGCTTTCAAACAATATAATGCCCATATCTAGCTGCTACCAACCGAGAGCAGCTAAATCAGATGCCCTTATCCCCATCAGTCTGAAGAAGGAGGGGAGCAGTTGCAGAGCTGACAGCCTTATTTACTACACTATATATACCCCAAAATGGTTCCTAAAAAACTGCTGGAACACAAAGTGGGAAAATATTATTAGTCCTTCAGGCTAAAATTAATTATGTCACTAAGGGGTTAAAAATGCAGTTGTGTCCCCTGAGTTGAGCACCAATACGATTTACTGCAGACACATATTAACCACTTCCCATCCGGGCCATTTACCTCCTTTCTGACCAGAGGTAAATCTGACATGTGTCACTTCATGTGGTAATAACTTTGGAACGCTTTTACTTATCCAAGCCATTCATAGATTGTTTTCTTGTGACACATTGTACTTTGTGTTAATGGTAAATTTGAGTCAATATATTTACCTTTATTTATAAAAAATACAAAATTTGAAAATTTTGAAAAAAATCACAATTTTTTTAAATATTAATTTCTCTGCTTTTAAGTTGCATAGGGATATCTAATAAAATTGTTATTAATGAACATTAACCATATGTCCACTTTATGTTGGCATAATTTTGGAAATGTAATTTTATTTTTTGAGGACATTAGAAGGCTTCGAATTTTAGATGTAATTTTTAAGATTTTCATGAAAATTTCCAATAGTTAATTTTAAAGGACCTTTGCAGTTTTAAAGTGACTTTGAGGGGCTTAAATAATAGAAACCTCCCATAAATGAACATATTTTAGAAACTACAGCCCCCAATGTAATCCAAACTGATTTTTACAAAGTTTGTTAACCCTTTAGATTTCCCACAAGAATTAAAACAGAAGGAAGGTAAAATTTAAAAATAAATATATTTTTTTTGCAGATTTTCAATTTTTAATTCATTTTTCCTATAAGATAGCAAGGGTAAACCGCAAATCAAACCTGAATATTTATTTTTCTGATTCTGAAGTTTGCAGAAACACCCCATATGTGGTTGTAAACTGCTCTGTGACCGGCAGTAATGAGAGGGAGATAGTACAAGCATTTGTGATGGCTTTGACAGCTTGTCAGAGTGATCAAAAGCCTGGAGGCCAGGAAAAAAGGTCTTAGGTTAAAGCTCAGAGTCATGGAGCTTCTATGTACAGGTGCTGCACACAGGGGGCAAAGCTCAAGGACGTTTTAAAACGTCCATTCAGAGATAGATATCCACTACCAGGACGTTTATAGTCAATGGGCAGACTGGAAGTGATTAAAAATCTACAATAAAAAAGTGACATTTTTGGGAGGGTTTTCCCAATTTTAATATGACTGTTATGGACTTTTTTAAAAATCACACATAGAACCAATAATTCAGTATACCAAGAAGTACAGTGCTAACCAATATTCTTTTGTTAGTTGACATGTTGATATTGTTGTCCATCAACAATAAATGCATGTTTCAAGAAAGCTCAAATATGTATTATTTACTTATGGCTTTGAGCTCACACAATCTAGAATTCCTATAGAACTTTTAGTCTGTGTTCTCATCCACATTGGAGGTTCCGTCAGGTGCCTTTTCCACAGATTCTTTAAAAAATGCCAAACGCAATAGCTTAGCATGCCATACCCAGTGGACCCCATTATAGTCAGGCCATTCTGTTGGGTGCCATTGCTGTCTGTCATATTAGTGTTTTGTTGTTTTGCTCTTATTACAGAGGAGAGCTACAGAAATGATTAGTGTAGATCCTTATGTGTAGAAAGGTATAGTCATCAGTCTCCAAAAACTACCAAAGCTTGCTATAATTTGTTTTAAAATACATATTAATAAAAATTATAATAAATTGAAAGACTAATTAAATTGCTTTAATGTTTCTGTGGAGCTGTTTTAATTTATAATAGATTACAATGGATGTGAGCTCAGATGTCATAAGAGACAATTGGAAAATAAATCTGTATCCATTAACACCAATAGCACATAAATATTTATAAACAAAAAAAAATACTCTCATTTTCAACATGTAGACAAAATAGTGTGGAAACATGTTTCAGTAGTAGTAGTAGTAGTGATGGGCAAAGTTTTCAAAAATTCGATTCAGCTGCTTTGTCGAACTTCAACATGAAATTCGATTTAACCCCTCAGATGCCACATTCAACGATGGTCGCGGCATCTGAGAGTCACATTCATCAATGGGATGATCAGGGGTTAAAACAAAAAAATACATACTCACCTCATCAATTTGATTGCAGATAGGCCGTTGCAGCCATCTTGATTGAAGAAAATGCACCCATTTTGGCACTCATTGATGTGATGTCACCGCGTCATCACGCTGGGCGGGAGCAGTGATGACGTGGTGATGTCACAAGTTAGTGCATGCGAGAATTGGCATGTTTTCTTCAATCAAGATGGCCATGACGGCCTCTCCATAATCAAATGGATGAGGTGAGTATGATCTTTTTTTTAACCACCATTTAAGGAAAAATTGATTAGTTACCACGAAGCGCCAAAAAATTCAGATTTGTGGGGAATCAAATTTTTCCTGAAATTCGGATCAAATTCTGATTCGTTAACTTTAATTTCTCTCAACACTATTCAGTAGTTTACACAGAGGGTTAAAATTCAGACTACAACTACTACATGGCTAAATACCAAAAAGCCAATTGTCTTTGTTTATCACAACAACAGTATAAATATATTGTAAGGATGCAATAAAATGTGCTGACTTTTACAATAAATCTAGTATTTAAATTGTCAGCTAGATTTTCTCTTTTCACCAGCGCAGGGTAGTAGGGACATTACAGATGTCTGGAACCAACCCACCACCCACACTATCAGTTCATACATCCTGATTTTGTTGCAAAATATTAAGAAAAGCTGTTGTATTTCTTCACATCTAATGATCTGTCTCTTTAATGGAATGTATTGTCATTATCTTAGAGAGCAGAATGTACTACAGTATTTACAGTGTTTTTGGATGGCAAGATATTACAATAGAGAAGGACTTCAAATTGTCATATTCAATACATAACTGTACATTACTGATTTCTTATAATTGCTTGAGTTTTATAATATTTTGTAATCAATCAATATTTATGTATATCTTTAGAAATGTTATCCACAAATTGTTATATACATCTCAAAAGACTGTTTTCAAAATAGGATTTCCAGTATGTGGAAAATTAGGAATAACATATGCCAATAAGGTTATCTAATTGAAGGTAGGATAATCTCTTGAATCATTGAGGGGACATTTATATTAAGTGGAATTTTTAAAGTCAGATTTGCAGTAGTTTGTGCCAAATTTATCAAAAAGTAGCACAATGTTTGATAAATTTGTTGTATCTTTAAAGAGGATCTGTCACCAAGAAATACAGTGTAATCCGCAGGCAGCATGTTATAGAGCTTCAGAAAGATTCAGCTAAACTTTGAATTTATTAATTTAAATCTCTGCACTTTCTGAACTAAAAAGGGAATCTGTCACCAGATATATCAGCATTAATCAGCTGACATGTGAGATGTACGCTTGTCCAGTGAATGTAATGCTGTTGGTCCCATCTTCATAGGTAGGTGCTGTAATTCCAGTTCATCATTGTTCTCCCACCCACCAAGATACACAATGTTAAACAGTGCTGACATCTTGGCCTAGGCTTGTAGAGATCTACCACAGTGATAAACCAAGGTCTCTCAGTTTAAGGATTCTGTCTCTCTCTGTTTGTGACAAGTGTCGATAACTGGCACCTTGACGAATAGGAGGCTTTACACAATCATTTTATATGGCTTGATTTCATTTTTGAGTTTTCATGTGGCTAGAACTTTGCTTTCAATTTGTTTTTTATGCCCCACCCACATACCAAAGATTTGATCATCTGCACATTTGCAAGGGGGGCTCCCAAATAACCTGAGAAGGGGGGGGGGGAATAGGTGCGCTTCGGCGCGAATGGAAATTTTCTGCAGAATGGGGGGGAGGGAGTCCTGACAAGACATGTCCATCTGGGTGAGAGTCAAACAGGGGGCAAAACAAACTAAACAAACAAAAAAGGGGACAACTAGCTCTTACCCATCAGGTGCAGTTCATGATTTGGCTCCCATAGGTCCTCTTGAAGTGTCCTTGAGACAGCCAGTAGTTCGGTGCCTTAGATGAGGAACCTGAAGTCCTCCTCGCTGGAGCTGCTACTGATGGACATCAGAGGATACTCCTGCCTCTTTTTGGCCACGCCCACTGCCGTGGTGGAACTCCACTGCCCTCTTCCTCCGGAAGTTGGACTTGACCGGGTCCAGGTGGTGAGCGCTGCAGCAACTTGCGCTTTTCCGGATACTCCTGCCAGGACAGCAGGGGTAAGAACTTCTGGCTGCAGCAGTGGAGGCAAGGTTGCATCCAGGGAAGAAGCCCCAGCTCCCCTGGCTGCTGCTGGCTTCATCTTCCACGATAGTTGGTATTGGTGGATCACCGTGGATTGGAATGTAAATGATGAAGTTGTCAGCTGACCCAGCTGAAAGGACTGTGATGGTGGTGGTGGCAGTCCAGATATCAGAGGCTCCGGCTGTGGCTGTGGGTTTTCCTTGAACCAGAGGACACCATCTAGTAACTTCTGAAGGCAGCGCACCGTTACTTCGCCTGGTGGTTCCTCCGGCCACACTTCAGGTGGTGATGTTGGGACCAGGGGTTTACATAGTAGGGTAATGAAGGGGCCTTTCAGGGATGCCATAGGGGTGTACTCCACCTGATCCCACACATATAGGCTGTGACAAGGCTGGGGTAGGTACGGCTGTTTAACAGACCTGCGGCCCACGAAGTACTCCTTGCCTTCCTCGTCGTCTGCCAGGAAGCCAGAGCCTCGCTCGACCAAAAACCACGGGACAGTTCCCTTTTAGCGCTCCAATTTAAGATCTTCCGGCCTAGGATGGTCCAGTACCTGGATTACCCAGTCCTCCATGGCATTCTTGTAATCCCCGATGGTGGCAAAATCGGGTTCTGCCTTATGGAAGGTGTTGTTGATCTCCTCCTTGGCGGCGAAGTGGACGCTCCAGCCGCCTCCGCCGCACCAGCCACAGCAGCAGCACCAGCCACCTCACGATGCACAGCAATCTTAGCAGCCGGTAAGGAGAATAAGGGCACTGAAGCTGGGTTTCTCTTGAGTTCAGAGTGTGACACCCTGATGTCTGGAGCGGGCGGTGGTTCGGGGAACTCGTTCCCAAAGACCATCTGGTTCAAGTTCGGACGCAGCTCTTTAGCCATGCTTCCTACTGATCAGTGTTCAGCGCTGGTCTAAACTGGTTCAGAGGAGGGTGGAGTACTGAGGGAGGAGTCTTCACTCCCTATATGTGCAAATAGTTAGATCCCGTTGGGCTGGGCTGGTTTTTTCCAGATCTGAGGGGGGCGTATCTTCACTTTTCCGCTCTTGCGGGGGCATATCGTCATTTTACAGCTTCACGACGAATGCGTACGTATCGTACGTATCATTAGCATTCCAAATTTTCTGAAAATTTACGAATAATACGAAGTGAATCAGAAAAAATCCGGATTCGCTTCGGAGTAGAAAATTTGTAAGATTCAATACGAATCTATGAAGCCGTGAATAGATTCGCTCATCTCTATCTCTAATGGAACTATGACTGCTCAAGACTTATCATTACATGGAAAGAAGTTGCTCAGCACATGTGTCCTTCCTCACCTATGGGTGGTGCGAGATGATTTGAAAAAATGCATTCTCCTCTTAGAATATCATGAACCAAGAGGAAAGGTAAGGAAGGACATGTCATATTTTATACTCATTAGCATATGCAATGTGTTTTATCACACCTTCTATTTAATCTGTTATACTGTATTTAAAGATTAGAGGTCAAAAGTCTGTACTATTATGAAAAAACATGAAAAAAAGTGTAAACTAAAGGATACTTTTCTAATTTGAGTTATATAGTTGTTTTTAAGTTAGATATCAGCAAAATATATTTTAAAGCCATTGGCACATTTTCCATTAGCCATTCCTTATATATGAGATGTCTGAAGTTTACATTTACTTTTTTAAATGTGATAGACTACCTTGTAAGTGACGTTGTTGTAGAATGATGGAGAAAGGTTGCTTTTTGACAGAGTTTCTCATAATAAATCAGTAAAATGTAAAGCGATACAGTGCATATTTTAAAAGACTTTTTTGACATGTGACAAATTGGAGACTTTGTAAAGTGATAAATTTTTGCAGAGCTCTGAAGATATTTTCTTCTGCTGAAGCTTAAAGATATGCATGTCCTTATGCTAGGCATAATATTAACATAGTTTCAGACCATTCTCTCAGCAGTAACTTTGTGGCAGTATAGTAGCAAAGTACAACAAGTGGCATACTATTGCCTCATGGCAATATATATATATATATATATATATATATATATATATATAATCATATTGTTCAGCATGAATTATAACATGCCCATGGAAAACGTATTCACAAAACCATGCAGCATGTCTGATGGCCATATGTTACATTTTGGGCTCATTAGTCCACAGAACAATTTTTGACTTGATCTAATTCTCTCACATGCCTATTGGCAAATTGTAGTCAAGATGTCAGTTTTTATAGCTATGACAAGACTTCCCTTCTGGCAGCACTACAGGGGGACAGAATCTTTCCATCTCCAACTGGAAGAAGAAAATGCAATTTAGGAGTGTTGTGGTAATAATAGCTATGCATTCATTATTGTACAACTAATATAAACCTAGGTCACTTGGTGTTAATTCATTCATACATAAAGAGCCACTGTTAGCATGATTAACCCTATTAAACTAGGCATACTACTAAGGTAGGGTTTTATCATGCTTTCTTTTGTTTGTAGGTCAAACAACTATAGAGATATATGTGTTTTCATTCATATGCAAATTAGCACATTTGAGCACTAGGGGGCGGGCTAAACCCTTGGTATAATATAGTAGAAACCCAGAAATGATGGTGTGGGCCTAGCTATATCTATCCTAATATAACAATAGTAACATAGTTTGTAAGTCTGAAAAAAGACATGCGACCATCCAGTTCAGCTGGTTATCCTGCAAGTTGGCAATTTTAGGGGAAATAAATAGAGATGAGCGAGCACTAAAATGCTCGGGTGCTCGTTATTCGAGACGAACTTTTCCCGATGCTCGGGTGCTCGTTTCGAGTAACGAACCCCATTGAAGTCATTGGGAGACTCGAGCATTTTTGCAGGGGACCAAGGCTCTGCGTAGGGAAGGCTGGGTGAAAACCTGGAAACATCAGAAAATGATGGAAATGGACAGGAAACAGCAGGGGCAGCATGCATGGATGCCTCTGAGGCTGCCTATTCCCACCATTACCCCAAATTCTAAGGCAACAGACTGGTGGTTACCCTCATGGCAATTGTGCTCACCCATACCAAGAAAGGCGAGGCACATGCCCATCACATGTTAGGGAAGCACCCAACTAGGTGCAAAGAAAAATTGTTTAGAGAGAGGGCCTGTAGGTGGACCTCCGGAAAAATTGTTTGGAGAGAGGGCCTGTAGGTGGACCTCCGGAAAAATTGTTTGGAGAGAGGGCCTGTAGGTGGACCTCCGGAAAAATTGTTTAGAGAGAGGGCCTGTAGGGGGACCTCCGGAAAAATTGTGGTAAAAGAGTGCCAGTTGGACCTCTAAAATTGCGTTTTTTGGGTCAGCGTTAGGCAAAGACAAGGAGGAAGAGGAGTAGAAGGAGTAGAGAAGAGGAATTGGATACATAAGTAATGTTAATCTTTAGCTGCTTTCCCCCGGAGGAGATTTGAATTTCGGTGAAATCCAGGCTTTGTTCATTTTAATAAGCGTCAGCCTGTCAGCGCTGTCAGTTGACAGGCGCGTACGCTTATCGGTGATGATGCCACCAGCTGCACTGAATACCCGCTCTGACAACACGCTAGCGGCAGGGCAGGCCAGCACCTCCAAGGAGTACAGCGCCAGTTCAGGCCACGTGTCCAGCTTTGAAACCCAGTAGTTGTATGGAGCAGAGTGATCGGTCCGGATGTTGGTATGGTCAGCTAGGTACTCTGTCACCATCTTTCTGTAAAGCTCCCCCCTACTCTGCCTAGACTGGGGACAGGTGACAGTGTCTTGCTGGGGTGACATAAAACTGGCAAAGGCCCTGGAGAGCGTTCCCCTGCCAGTGCTGGACAAGCTGCCTGCTCGCCATCTCTCCCCCGCTACTCGCCCCACAGAACCATGCCCTCTGCCGCTAGCAGCGTCAGATGGGAAGGATTGTTTCAGCTCGTGCACCAGGGCCTGTTGATATTGATTCACTCTCATACTCCTTTCCTCTACAGGGATGAGAGTGGAAAGGTTCTGCTTGTACCGTGGGTCCAGGAGAGTGAACACCCAGTAATTGGTGTTTGAAAAAATGCTTCTAACACGAGGGTCACGGGATAGGCAGCATAACATGAAGTCTGCCATGTGTGCCAGAGTCCCAACACGCAAGAATTCCCTCTCCTCACTGGCCTGACTCTCCATTTCCTCCTCCTCCTCCTCCTCCTCCAAGTCCTCCTCTTCAGCCCATACACACTCAAGAGTTAAGAAGGACTGAGCACTGGTACCCTCTTCTGTCTCGCCGACATTCTCCTCCTCTTCCTCCTCATCCTCATCCCCCTCCTCCGATACGCGCTGAGAAACAGACCGGAGGGTGCTCTGGCTATCAAGCGACGTATCTTCCTCCACCGTCTCTTGTGACAAGCGCAAAGCATCCGACTTCATGCTGAGCAGTGAGTTTTTCAACAGGCAAAGCAGCGGGATGGTGAGGCTGATAATGGCGGCATCGCCGCTGACCATCTGTGTTGACTCCTCAAAGTTGCTCAACACCTGGCAGATATCACACATCCACGTCCACTCCTCATTGTAGACTTGAGGAATCTGACTGACCTGACTACCAGTTCTGGTGGAAGTTGACATCTGGCAGTCTGCAATCGCTCTACGCTGCTGGTAAACTCTGGATAACATGTTTAATGTCGAATTCCATCTTGTGGGCACGTCACACAACAGTCAGTGAGCGGGCAGTTGTAGGTGGCGCTGCGCTGCCCTGAGAGTGGCAGCATCTGTGGTCGACTTGCGGAAATGCGCACAGATACGGCGCACCTTGGTGAGCAAATCAGACAGATTGGGGTATGTCTTGAGGAACCGCTGAACTATTAGATTGAACACGTGGGCCAGGCATGGCACATGTGTCAGTCTGCCGAGTTGCAGAGCCGACACCAGGTTACGCCCGTTGTCACATACAACCATGCCTGGCTTGAGGTTCAGCGGGGCCAGCCACAGATTGGTTTGCGCCGTGATGCCCTGTAACAGCTCTTGGGCGGTGTGCCTTTTGTCACCTAAGCTCAGCAGTTTGAGCACCGCCTGCTGGCGCTTACCCACGGCACTGCTGTTGCGCCTAGAGCTATCTACTGAAGGCGCCGTGCCCACGGATGGTAATTCGGAGGAGGAGGAGGAGGGGTTGGAGGAGGAGGCATAGCATGTCTGAGAAACCATGACCAAGGTAGGCCCCGCAATCCTCGGCGTAGGCAGTACATGAGCGGCCCCAGGGTCAGACTCGGTCCCAGCCTCCACCAAGTTAACCCAATGTGCCGTCAGTGATATATAGTGTCCCTGCCCGGCAGCACTTGTCCACGTGTCCGTGGTTAGGTGGACCTTCTCAGAAACAGCGTTGGTCAGGGCACGGATGATGTTCTGTGACACGTGATGGTGTAGGGATGGGACGGTACATCGGGAAAAATAGTGGCGGCTGGGGACCGAATACCGAGGGGCAGCCACCGCCATGAGATTGCGAAAGGCCTCAGTCTCTACCAGCCTATAGGGCAGCATCTCCAGGCTCAGCTATTTGGAGATGTGGACATTGAGGGCTTGGGCATGTGGGTGGGTGGAACTGAATTTCTTCTTGCGCTCCAGCGTCTGCTGGGACACATTGGTGGACGCTGTGGAGGATCGTGGAGGCGAAGGTGTGGTTTTCCGGCGGGAGGCGCTCGTGCTGGGGTCCTGGGCAGGGGGTTGACTCGCAGAGGCAGCGAGTGACACAGGGAAAGGAGCAGTGGTGTGACCCGCAGGAGGTGAACGGCCCTGGTTCCATTGAGTGGGGTGTTTAGCACTCATATGCCTGCGCATGCTGGTGGTGGTTAGGCTAGTAGTGGTGGCACCCCTGCTGATCCTGGTGTGGCACAGGTTGCATACCACAGTCCGTCGGTCATCCTCACTTTCTTTAAAGAACCTCCAGACTTGTGAACATCTAGGCCTCGCCATGGGAGCTTCACTACGTGAAACAGTTGCTGCTGATGCACCAGCTCTGGCCCTGCTTCTCCCTCTGGCCACACCACTGCCTCTTCC
Source organism: Rhinella marina (assembly GCA_900303285.1). Lineage (NCBI taxonomy): Eukaryota > Metazoa > Chordata > Amphibia > Anura > Bufonidae > Rhinella > Rhinella marina. The sequence continues at coordinate 23,526 of ONZH01015713.1, forward strand.
AACCTGTTCTGGTGCAGCACTCGCCTCCGCCTCAGAAGCACTGTCTTCACTCGGCTTATCAACCCAGCTTGGGTCAGTCACCTCGTCACCCTCCGATTCCTCAGTCTGCTCCCCCCTCGGACTTCCTGCCCTGAAAACAATTTCACCACTGTCTGACAACCGTGTCTCCTTGAGACATGAAGCTAGGGAGTGTAGCTCTGCGGCGTTCCCCTGCTTCCTCATCAGCAGGTACTGTCTCACCCTGCCCAGGACCACGGCCTCTGCCCCCTGCAGTAATTGAATGCCCACGCCCATGCCCATGCCCTCGTCCTCAACCCTTAGCCCTGGGGTTCAACATTTTCTGTATATAAGTGTATTATATAAAAAAAAAATAATTAAATGGGCCTGCTGTACTGAAACCCACAAACTTGTTCAATCTGAACAAGAAAATATATAGGTGGATAAGTTAGAGCTAAATTACGTATGTTATTACGTACCGTGCAGTATGGAGCAATTACACTGAAACTATTAGATTAGGCAGACTTGGTGCCTAATGTAGCTGTATCAGTGAGAGCAAAAGACCTTTTTTAATTACGTGACGTACAGAATGTGTCACCTGGACAGAAAATACGGAGTGTGGTTTGTGGTGAGTGGACAGCTGAACTGTGACACACAGAATGGTTCCACACAGCTGTATGAAATGGATTTGTATCACTGAGATAAAACAACAAAAAAACTATTTTTTTATATATTTTTTTAAATATTTTTTTAATATTTTTTTTTAACGTGACGTGCAGAAACTATCAGAGAGCAAACTCAGCCCCTGCTGACTGTGGCTATTTTGACTGCAACCCAGACAAATGTCGCACAGAGATTTTTCTAATGTAGCTGTATCAGTGAAAGCAAAAGACTGTATTTGATTACGTGATGTACAGTATGGGTCACCTGGACAGAAAATACGGATTGTGGTTTGTGGTGAGTGGACAGCTGAACTGTGACACACAGAATGGTTTCACACTGCTGTATGAAATGGATTTGTATCACTGAGATAAAACAATTAAAAAACGAAGTGTTATATATGGCGATAGCTGCACTACTAGTGCCAGCCAGCCCAGCCAGGAGACAAAAAAAATGTCTTGTAGCCCTTAGAAGGGCTGTTGGGTTCTTTTAGATCACTCCTGCCTAACAGAGAACTAAATCCAGGCCCTAACACTCTCCCTGAAACGCAGCAGATCTGTCCCTAACGACATCCAGACAGCATCTGAGTCGAGCACCGCGGGCAGTCACTAGTATATTCCAGGGTCACCTGATCAGGCCAGCCAACCCCTGCTATCGACATGTAAGGGCCCCACGTGATGCTGGGTGTACCTCAGAGTCTCCTGGCTTGTGATTGGCTGAGTTTATAGGCGCCAAAAATTCCAAATGCGGGAGATGCCATTTCCTCGAGCATGGCGAGATACTCGTCCGAGCAGCGAGCACTTACGAGTACCGTAATACTCGAACGAGCACCAAGCTCGGACGAGCATGCTCACTCATCTCTAGAAATAAAGAAGAAAATAATGTAATGGCCGTCTAAATGGAACAATTGGGCTTTTTCTGCTATCATTGTTTTATGTATATCCTTTTTTGGGAACAGTTCCCTTGATATAAATATTTGGCATGAAGCAGAAATGTGTTCAAATATATATTTTTTCATATTTGCCATTCAAGAGTCTTGAAAAGCTGGCTGATCTTCCTTGTGAGTTGTAATAGGAGCCACATTGGGTATCACTCATCTTTCCCTGAAACAGATCTGTAAATTTGACAAAATTACTTTAAATGACGGATGACTCACAATTTTAAGGACATTTTGTCCTGTAAAAATTACTCTAACTTTAAATTGACTAGTCACCAGAATGACTCCCATGGTATGTGACTCACCTAGCTGACTCTACTATATAACAGTCTTATTCAGTAGGTTAATTGATAAAGATACAAAAAAAAAAGACAATGATTCCCAGAATACTGGTATAAGGGTATTTCCATTGAGGAAATTATCAGTAAATAGGAAATTTACTATTACCATCTAATATTGAAAGTTTAAAAATAGACAGTCTTTAACTGCCAGATTTTTACAGTGGCTGATGCTGGATGATAAATATGGCACATTTATTGACCGTGTATGGTCTAACTTTCTACCACCACTATGTTGGCTTAGACATCATCATGGTTTTTGATGCATGATGATGCATTACTGCGCCCTTTTCTCTTGAAGCCAAGACTTATTTCCTCTAAGCCATACCCCTTTTTGGTTGAGGCGTAAAAAGTGTCTAAAACAATGAATATGCAGCAAGGCATACAAACCAGTGTTTTTTCTGGGCAAATTGCACCAGATTTGTGCCATATTTTCAAAAGTAAATCTCCCCTATTGTTCTTATAAATTGGTTAATATTCATGAACTTTATAAGTTACATAATTTAAAAAAAATCACTTCATCAGTATAAAAAGACAGCATTAAATTACCCAGAGAACTAACATGCACAACTTCTAAAGAAACTAGTAATGTTTTTAAAGGAGTTTTTCAGGTAGAAAAAAAAAACTGACATTACCTTCATTCTCCGGGACAGTATATAATATCACATTTTTTATAGTTTTTCTTGTTTTTGCCATTTTTCGATGCACTTTTTAGCAAGAAAAATCTGAAAACTCTGGGGCTGAAGTGCTCTAGGGTTTCCTACGCAACCATGACACTTTCAGCAGAGAGCACCCACTGTCTGCAAAGTTTGCAGCAGGGTGCAGGGTAAGGGGGTAGGCTGCTTGAGTGGTTAACTCATATCTCTGGATTGCGAGCAGCTACAAATATGATACTGATCTTGTTTGAAAGCTGATAGTCTAAACTTTAAAATAAGATCACAATATTATCTCCACATGATTTCTAACAGCTATCTTGTTTTAAAACGTAGACTGTCAGCTTCCAAAGAAGACCAGAACCATTCTTCATTTTTTCCTTCTTTTTACCATTTAAGAACATGATTTAATGATTTTATTTATACTAATTGTACTTTCCACCTTTGAAATCTTGTATTACATTGTGTTTTTTTGAAATAGCTCAATCACCCCTAACCTGTGACCCAGTGAGCAAAGGATGGTTCCATGGTATTTGTTTTTTTGTATCTACAGATGTAGCCAGCACCAAAAACAGTGTGATAGCGTGCCATCCCAGCAGTGTAAGGTTACTTTCACACTAGCGTTTTTAAATTCTGGTATTGAGTTCCGTCATAGGGGCTCAATACCGGAAAAAAACGCTTAAGTTTTGTCCCCATTCATTGGGGACAAAACTGAACTGAAGACAACGGAATGCTCCTGAAAGCATTCCGTTCCGTCTTCAGACCGGAGAACAAACCGCAGCATGCTGTGGTTTTCTCTCCGGTCCAGGCATCCACACCAAGATGGATCCGGAATGACCCCCAATGCAAATCAATGGGGATAGATCCGTCTGGTTTGACCACAATGGTAAACGGATCCGCCCTCCATTGACTTTCAATGGAGTTCAAGACGGATCCATCACCTACACATACAGACATACATACAGACAGACAAACATACAGACATACACACACATACACACAAACACATACATACTTACATACTCCAGGCAGGTAGGCCGCACGTCTTCATGCCCAGGAGGCGCGCCGCTATGACGATTCCCTACAGCGCCCAGCAGAGGACGTGAAGACGTGCGGCCTGCCTGCCTGGAGTATGTAAGTATGTGTGTGTTCGTGTGTATGTGTGTGTATGTCTGTATATGGTACTGTGTGATGCGTGTGGGGCCTGAACGTGGTTCTGGCCCCACACATGGCCCCGCTGCAGTCCGGATCCGACGGCACCCTTCACCTGCCGGATCCGGACTGCCGCTAGTGTGAAAGAGGCCTAACTCAACACTACCTTTAACTTTTACAAGCTTTGCACATCATTAAACTAAGTTAGTGAGATAAGCTAGTGGCATAATGCATCAGGTTTGACTTTAATGCTAACTATATCTGTATATCTGTGCATGTTTTTAAAAGTGTTGTGTAATGCCTGATGAAGGGACCTTCCACTTAATTAAATCACAAATGGAGGTTTCTAATTTTCTGTTGTCTAAACTTGGGGTGTGTCTTTTAGTCTGGTGCATCCTATAGTCCGAAAAATACATACATACTTAAAAAAAATAAAAACCCACAATGGGTTCTGTGAGGAATATGTGGCCCTGCTTCAAAGTGCAGCCACGCATTTACATTTTACACCCCACTCAGTCACACTGGCAGCTTAGCTTCTCTGGCAGGATGAACGCCTGTGGGGGGCTGAGTTGGTCAACAACAAGGAAAATTCTGTAGACATCCTGGAACAGACAGTTCATAAGAAATTATGTACTAACCATATATCACATAAACAAACTGCGACCCTGGGACCGAGGTGGACATTCTCCTGGTCTCCATTTGCGTGCTGGACACAGCTAGGGGGAAATACGGAAAAATCCTAGTAGGAACCAAATAATGGTGCCACGTTTGGTCTCGAATTGCACTCAGAACCCAGGAGGTTTGGTTTGTCCCAGAACCATCTCCCTAGGACCTTCTGGTGTGGAGCTATGAGCCATAATGGGTTTTGTGGATTTTTGGCTACCTGGACCAAGAAGGGGGAGTGGAATCCTCCCAGGGGGAGGGATTGGCGTGACCGACTAAGGGTTAAAGTGCCTGTGCAGGGCACAGGCCATTGTATTACTCTGGAGGGGGGTCATGTCACTGCCTCCCATGAAACTGTAGCAACCAACCATTCAAGAATACAGCTAAGGAATTACAGCTTTCAAGAACCACCTACATACCCAGTAACTGATTTCTATCTGTTAACTCTGATTGTACAGCCATCTGTATTTGCACATCTGACCTTTGTATATATCTGTGTGTAAATAGTGTTCTGTCTAGTGTGCCCTTTAGGCAATTAAATACATGAATTAATATTGTACTGTTTTGTATCTCGATAATGAATCCCTACGTCCATGTCTCGGCATAACGTTGTATGCTACCCGAGTTGGTTCCTGACCCAATATAATCCCATTAACGGGCCGGGCTTACATCTAATGAGGAACTGGTGGCGATCTATCAGGCTGGCAAGCAAGGGCATAACTACCTTAGCAGCAGACCATGCGACTGCTATGGGGCCCAGGGCAAGAGGGGGCTCAGTTGGGATTATCTCCTCTTCTACTTGGGGTGAAAACTTGGTCAGGACTCCACCCTCTAAAGAAACAACTTTTAGCAAACAAGGCAAGGGAAAAAATGACCCAAGGGTTATAGAAAGGGGTTTAGGCAGACACCCTTCTGTCCTGTGTGGGGGCCTGGTTTGATGTTTGCTCTGGGTCCCTTACTTCACTATGTACGCCACTACTGGCAGGGCTCTGTTTTACTGGGGCAGTGAAATGGCTCTCTCAGCTTGTCAAGGTTGTGAGCGAATGTTGTGTTACATCAAAGGTAGCACAGACCACCCTCTCTCACTCCTGCCTCCCTGTACCCATGTGGATAGGATGTGTCTGCATAAACTGTGCCAAGCTGACCTGACGTCACATCTTGGTAACCAGTGACAAAACCATACCGCATGTTTCAGTGCTTTGTAAACATTATAAAGATTGTCACAAAAACATTGTTTCTTGTTCTAATTTTTTTTATTTATAGGCATTGAAACAGTGTCCAAGCCTATTCATGGTGGCAACTGCTCCAGGAAACTCCTTTTGGATTTGGAATTTATGAGGGTTTAACTTCCATCAGGATCTAATTTGCTTTTATTGCTGTGCTGGCTGTTGTTGCCTTAATATCGTTTTTTGCGCATTAATTGAGTATGAGGGTATAGCCACCTTTTGCTTTAATTACTGCTTTGCACACTCTTGGCATTCTCTTGATGAGCTTCAAGAGGTAGTCACCTGAAATGGTATTCAAACAGTCTTGAAAGAGTTCCCAGAGATGCTTAGCACTTGTTGGCCCTTTTGCCTTCACTCTGCGGTCCAGCTCACCCCAAACCATCTCGATTGGGTTCAGGTCTGGTTACTGTGGAGGCCAGGTCATCTGGCGTAGCACCCCATCACTCTCCTTCTTGGTCAAATACCCCTTACACAGCCTGGAGGTGTGTTTGGGGTCATTGTCCTGTTGATAAATAAATGATGGTCCAACTAAACGCAAATCGGATGGAATAGCATGCCGCTGCAAGATGCTGTGGTAGCCATGCTGGTTCAGTATGCCTTCAATTTTGAATAAATCTCCAACAGTGTCACCAGCAAAGCACCCCCACACCATCACACCTCCTCCTCCATGCTTCAACGTGGGAACCAGGCATGTAGAGTCCATCCGTTCACCTTTTCTGCGTCGCACAAAGACACGGTGGTTGGAACCAAAGATCTCAAAGATCTCTAATGTCCATTCCTTGTGTTCTTTAGCCCAAACAAGTCTCTTCTGCTTGTTGCCTGTCCTTAGCAGTGGTTTCCTAGCAGCTATTTTACTATGAAGGCCTACTGCACACAGTCTCCTCTTAACAGTTGTTGTAGAGATGTGTCTGCTGCTAGAACTCTGTGTGGCATTGACCTGGTCTCTAATCTGAGCTGCTGTTAACCTGCGATTTCTTAGGCTGGTGACTCGGATGAACTTATCCTCCGCAGCAGAGGTGACTCTTGGTCTTCCTTTCCTGGGGCGGTCCTCATGTCAGCCAGTTTCTTTGTAGCGCTTGATGGTTTTTGCGACTGCACCTGGGGACACTTTCAAAGTTTTCCCAATTTTTCAGACTGACTGACCTTCATTTCTTAAAGTAATGATGGCCACTTGTTTTCCTTTACTTAGCTGCTTTTTTCTTGCCATAATACAAATTCTAACAGTCTATTCAGTAGGACTATCACCTGGGTATCCACCTGACTTCTGTCCAACACAACTCATGGTCCCAACCCCATTTATAAGGCAAGAAATCCCACTTATTAAACCTGACAGGGCACACCTGTGAAGTGAAAACCATTTCGGGTGACTACCTCTTGAAGCTCATCAAGAGAATGCCAAGAGTGTGCAAAGCAGTTATCAAAGCAAAAAGTGGCTACTTTGAAGAACCTAGAATATAAGACATATTTACAGTTGTTTCACACTTTTTTGTTGAGTATATAATTCCACATGTGTTAATTCATAGTTTTGATGCATTCAGTGTGAATCTACAATTTTCATAGTCATGAAAATACAGAAAACTCTTTGAATGAGAAGGTGTGTCCAAACTTTTGGTCTGTACTGTATATATATATATATATATATATATATATATATATATATATATATATACAGTATATACATATATATAATCTGGTTTTATATTTTGTGTGATTTTTAATATGAGTATGCATCAGCACCCTTGAGGTGTGATGCTTTCTGTGAATGGCACTTCCACACCTGTTTTTTAATGAACGTCTGTGTATGTAAAGGTTATGTTTTGACCATTTAGGACCAAGGACCATTTAGTTGGTTGCAATGTTGGATATTGTTTTCCACAAATCTTATGATTCTATCACTCGTATTTAAAGTTCATGAATGAATTGCAAGCAGTCTGCAAATAAGGTCCAACTGGGTGTTATGTGTGGGAAGGTGGGGGGGGGGGTTGGTGTGGTCCTTGCACATTGCTATCCAATCAGTGCTTCCAGTGTCAGACTGTGCAGGGACACAACCTCAAGTGGTAACACCCAGTTGGACCTTTATTGCAGACTGCATACAATTCACTTTGTAGAAATAATAGAGGAATGGCACAACATAGTGTTATAATAATAGATGCCTCTGTATTACTATATGAGGAATAATTATGCAAAGAGGTATCTCCGTAGAAAGAGAACCATCTCGCCAATCCCACAATTGGAAGTGTCTCCCTATGAGGTCTGACTTTCCAACGAGCCTTGGGATTAGACAAGGAATATAGCCAAGCCAGATATCCATCCGTAGAAATCCGTTTTAGGGTATTTGCCCCTCATCAGTATGGAGTAGGATTTCAGCTGGTTCAGTGTGATGCACTGAATGGTATTTAGGCAGGGTGCTGAATCTCCTTAAAGAGACAGTCCTGTATGGAGACTTACTGGAAGTACTCCATGATATAGAGGCTTTTGGCAATGTTCCAAGGGATAATGAATATACAAAGAAAGGGAACCATCTAGCCAGTGGCTCCCTATGAGTCAAGATCTGACTTTCCAACAAGGATTTGACAAGGGAATGCAAATAGTTACTAACTTAGACAATTCAGGAGAGGTTACAGGTTCTCTTTAAGTGCTTCCAAAGGAAAAACTTCCCCTTGTTTTTTTGTTTTCTTTTTTTTTTTAAAGCAGACAGTGAAGCTTGGCTGATAAACCATACTCTATACAGTATCAATAATCCCTAAATAAAAGAGGTAATGGCAGTTTGATGCTAATACTTTGTTTCTAAAAGTTTGGATCAACACATATTCCAATGTCCTTGTTTCAGAACAGTATTAGCAATCAGAGAGCAGTACAGACAGGCCACTAAAACGCTTTAATGTCTGTTTCTTCTTTTTAATGATCCAGCAGCCTTGTGTATTGTAAAGAATGTGAGGCAGTGTAATTGGGCTAGCTAATACCAGGCAGTGTAACTCTACAGCATGGCTGTAATGAGAGCTCATTGGGAATGCAGTCCTAGGCTGTCTCAGCATTAGGCATTCTCCTCATGTTTCACATAAATGCATCCTGTACTCATGAGAGGATGGGCAGTGCATTTCTCTTCCTCATTCAAAGTGAATGTTAGCAAAAGGAAGAAAATAGCAAATACAGAACAACCTTTGCATTTTCAAGCTCAAAGATCAAGTCCTTTGGATGTTATTTTTTTACCACTAGTTACATAGAATTAAATATAAATATCTCTAAATATACAGAGAGGTTTTTTTTTTTTGCTAGAAATATGGACTGCAGTATTGCATGAGCTACCTGGCGGAGGACAGCAGCATAGGATACCACCCCGAGATGGAGCTTACATAACCGGATTTAGTTTTTTCACCTGTTGTCTGATGCTTTGCTGGTTTATAGACACTGACGATGGAAACACAATTTTTATTGCAAACTGATATTTTTCCAGTTTTGCTTTGACGCCTTCTACTGTTCAGCAGTGTCTCTTAATCTGGACTATTATATTTCGTATACCAGCCTGAAAGCAGAAGCTGTGACTTTGTCACAGTCCATGAACCATTTTATTTAGTATGAATGGGCAGAAGCAGCAGCGGCATCAGAGAGAGGAGCCAGAGGAGACTGAATGTGAACTTGACATGTTTAACCACAATGTATTCAAAGGGAGCTGCAGAGTTCAGACACAGCTACCCCTCTCTCTGTGAGCTGCAGGCATCACTTTACCATTATACTCTTGGGGGACAGGCTACAAAAAGCAAGGGAAAGGTAAGATTTACAATTATTCTCAAGCACCTTCATTTTTGTAGTCAGAGAGTGTGACTGTGTACTTTTAAAAGGAAAGGCAAAGGCAATCTGTCACTATGACAGTAATGGAATTTGCTCTAGGTAAGGCAATAGGTAAATAAACTATGTTGGTATTGTCTCTGGGATGAAACCTTGCACTACTAGAAGGCATTATTTCCTCAATATGATATGTTTGTTGCATGTTTACGTGCTGTTTTTTAATGGATCATGGTATTTTAATATATGGATGTAGCAGTGTTCACTTAGTCTGGTGCAGCAGATATGCAGAATATTTTATCGGGCAAAGCACACGCACTATACCAGTGCACTTTGTGGTTTTCCATAGGTAGGTAGTCTAATAATAAATAAACCTGTACAGCGAAAGAGTTAAATGACCATGCTGTGCTTACATGCTCTGTTTAATAGGATGTCACTGTGTCCCTTTATACATCGTCTATGTCTGTATTCTGTAGAACGCAGACATCCTTTGATGGTGGGTGCAAAACAAGCACAAGACAAATTGTCCTGGGTTATAGATCTCAGAATACAGCGATGAGTTATTCCAGGGCTCAACATCTCCTTACTATTAGAATATGGGCTTCTTGACGTGGAAGTTGATGACAGCAGTTTATGAAAAATAGTAGTTCCCACCCCCCCTTCCTATGATTATGAAATTATAGTTTAACGGAAATATAATGAATTTCTAGCAGAAAGCAGAAGCTTAACACTGTGCTATCTTCCAAGTCTTGGTCGGTATGTTATGTGTACTGTCAGTGTTTTCCAGTGTCTAGTGTGTAATGGTAAACGGATGTTATTTTAATCTAAATTCTGTATCTAGTCCATGCATTATGTTCATTACTGTAATGTAAACCTTTTCTTCAGTATACGGTATCAACTGGCGCAGGAGATAGTCCTCACTGAGTATAATGGATAGTATTTGTTTAAGCATGTCTTACTTTAAAGCAGTTGTGACTAGCTCTAGAATGTGCTGAATCATAAGCCTCATTCCTGGTACCACTTGTGGCAGTGTACGGCATTTAACTAGTTCATCTCTGAAATTCAGACACCTAACTTGGATGAGATGTATGAAATACTGGTCTGAAATGAATTGCTGGCTGCTTGTGAAATAAAATCCCTAAAGTCCACTTAGTTTTCTCTTTTTCCTTTTATTGCTGGAGAATATTTCAGTGAGTATTTTCATGGCTTGTAGTTGATATATTTTTGCAGTAGAATATACATCTGTAACTTTTATTGTTATGTTCATATTTATTAGGTACTAAAACGCCAGAATATGGAACTTCATGGTAGATTTATAGAGTTAGTAATAGCACTGAAATACTGTAATACATGTTGATTTGGTCTTGGTTAAATAACTGTTATACTACTTGATAGCAGAGGTTTTGTCATCATTTTTGTCTTCAATAAATGCATTGTGCCTATTTCTTATCTGATCTGGAAATAGAACTTTTAATTGATAATAACAAATAAATGGGAGATTTATCAAGCCCTGAAAGTCCGAATTAGGTAGGGGCTTTGCAACTTTTTGGTGTCGCTTCCACAAAAATCCTGTACTTTTTTGCGCAGTAACCCCCCCCCCCCCCCCCCCAGCACCACCTACAGATTTGTAGTGAAAATTTGGTCACAATTTCAGAGTAGACCACTTTGCACTTGTGTCAAATTTATTATTACAGTGCACTATTTTCATAAGTTTGGCCAGGTGTTCACGGCAACACCTATATAAAAACTAACTAACCTCAAATACACCTACAATGATATAGTCCCAACACAATATACAAGTATATAAAAGGGTTTGTCCAGGATTGACTTTCACCCCCACCTTCTGGACCTGAGAAGATAAATATACTTACCTGCTCCCAGCTACTCATTTCTGGTTCCATGGGTCCCTGATTATCTTCACTGCACTTTGGTCCCTGCATGTAAACTTCAGGCATGTACATTAACACATTTGTCCCTGCAGCCAATGACTGGCCTCAGCAGCAACAATTCCCTCAAGTAGTATGTGATCCAGCAGTGAAATGCTGCTTGGGGACACATCATCACTGAAGCCAGTCATATGCTGCAATGGAGCATGTGACCATGTCCACGCTGGAAGTTTACATGCGGGGAACAAATCACAATTAAGAAAGCCAGGAACTGACAGAACTGATAGATAGATAGATAGATAGATAGATAGATAGATAGATAGATAGATAGATAAATAGATAGATAGATATGAGACAGACTGACTGGCAGACAGATGGACAAACAGTATATATACACAGTTACACATACACTTGCTTAGTGGACACAGCAGTCAGCACAGTACATAAACACCTTTTTGGGGATGTCAGTCTATGGAAATAACTTTACTGTTGTCCATCCATCCATTTCTTTGCTGCAGATACTGTAGCACACTGTGGTGCTGTGTGGGGAGGGCTGAATTTGATATGGACTGAATATGACAACTGATTTGTGTGAATCGGATCCAAAACAAATTTCAAGAACTCTCCAAGCAGTTGTAAAAATCAAAATACAAAGGTGTATGTCTCAAGGACTAAAGATGAATGAGAAATGTATGTTAAAAAGCAACTAAATTTAAAGGAAAAAGATCACATTCTAGATTTAGAATGCTTGGGTGCCCATCTCCAGTGTGTAAACCCAATACATCTCAGTATTTTTCAGTTGTTTTATACCTTCAGTATGTCAGGAGGTACAAAACCTAAGTCAAGACATAAACTGGGGCTGTTTTTTGCTGTTGTGATGTGTTCCACAATAAAGTAGTAATCAAACCTATAGGTGATGTCTTGGACTGTACACTTCTACCTAGTAAGGCCCCATACACATTAGTGCATTTTGGCCATGCCTATCGAGAGTGGCGGGTTCAGACGGCAATCTGATGAGTATGGAGAGCTCCTGACTCTCCCCTGAGAGATGATGTTGGGGTGAGAAGAAATCTGGATCATTTTGTTTTCCCAGGAGATATTCAGCCACTACCGAAAGTGTCTGGAAGTGGCATTCTCCTCTCCCCTACTGACAGCACACATGCTCACCCAAACCAAATGTGTGTGTTTGTATGAAAGAGTCACATCTAGTTAAAATAGTGAAAAAAGTTAAAAAACAAAATAATGTTCTAAGCATAATGTACCGAAAGATTACACTGTACCTCAAATTCAACACTATGAACACGTTTGAAAGCAAAAGCTTATGCTTCATGAGAAGGCACATTTTCACATGCACTAAATAGTCTGTCTGCTGTTATAGACTTCTAAATAGCACAATAACAATAACCATAATGATACTAATAATAATCATGCTCTTTCTTTAAGCTCAGTAGAATAATATCAGTCATACTTTGCTTTTTTGTGAAGCGGTCGACATAAATACACTTATCAAATGCATTCCTGTGATAGCTCTCAGAATATGATAGAGTATTTTTAGACAAAGTCAATATCCTATTGGACAGGAGCAAAGTCAAAATACTTAGTCAAGGCATACCTAATCACAGATAGTACAATGCAATCCACGATTATCTACAGCAGAGTTGCAGTTTGCATAAACCTTCCCACAATTGTCACAACTAATGTTCCTATAGGTTTCTAACCTACTGTATCTCAGAAGTATTTTTTTTGTTCATGCCAGAGCAGTTGGGACTACTGTGGTACAGACACTGGGGCAGTTGTAATAATCCTATAGATGGCATCAACTGAATGGCCTTTACACTGGACAATTCAGCAAGAGATTGTTGGGAAGGAATTGTTCCAGCAAGCACCTTCTCTTCATTGAAGGAGACTGCTGCATTTGCATGGAGCGATCACCTCCACAGTATGGGGAGGAGCGATCGCTAATGCCATCTCTCGTCCTCATACCGACTGGTTGTTTGAATGCTGCTTAGATGACACAATCTGCCGCCAGCAAACAATGTTTTAGGAGCCTGCCCAAGAAAGCATATTACCCCACAAACGAGCGTTTCACTTGTTCATCAGCCAATCAGCTGCACTTTTACACTGCCAGATAATTGTTAATGAGTATGAGTGTTGGTTAGCAATTATCTGGCAGTTTCTTGGCCTGTGTAAAGTAGCCTTTAGATAGACTGCCTAGAATTGTACCAGATTTATCACAGTGGTTCAGATGGGATAATAAATTTGATGCATGGCTAGACACTCTTGTCTAACTTTATACCAGCTATTGGTTGGCTTAGTTTGAGATACCATTTTATGCCTCAATTATTTGGCAATTCTGGTGCTAAATGTTACACATAACATTTAGCTCTGACTTTGGGCTTGCTTTGTAAGTGGGCTGTGTATAAGTGGAGTTGAAAAACCGGAGTTCTGGTACTGAGTGTGAATTTGTGGGAGTGACTGCAAATAACTGTCTAGTTGATTGCAAAGGTCTTTGTTTGTTTAGTGGTTGCATCTGGTTATAACATTTAAACCCATTTTTTTTCTCTGCTGTGTACCTGGTGAAGGGGAGTGGTTAGCAATCCCAGGTGCTATAAATTACATAGCTAAACTCTTATAGAGCTTGCTCTGACTTTGGGCTTGCTTTGTAAGTGGGCTGTGTATAAGTGGAGTTGAAAAACCGGAGTTCTGGTACTGAGTGTGAATTTGTGGGAGTGACTGCAAATAACTGTCTAGTTGATTGCAAAGGTCTTTGTTTGTTTAGTGGTTGCATCTGGTTATAACATTTAAACCCATTTTTTTTTCTCTGCTGTGTACCTGGTGAAGGGGAGTGGTTAGCAATCCCAGGTGCTATAAATTACATAGCTAAACTCTTATAGAGCTTGCTCTGACTTTGGGCTTGCTTTGTAAGTGGGCTGTGTATAAGTGGAGTTGAAAAACCGGAGTTCTGGTACTGAGTGTGAATTTGTGGGAGTGACTGCAAATAACTGTCTAGTTGATTGCAAAGGTCTTTGTTTAGTGGTTGCATCTGGTTATAACATTTAAACCCATTTTTTTTCTCTGCTGTGTACCTGGTGAAGGGGAGTGGTTAGCAATCCCAGGTGTTATAAATTACATAGCTAAACTCTTATAGAGCTTGCTCTGACTTTGGGATTGCTTTGTAAGTGGGCTGTGTATAAGTGGAGTTGAAAAACCGGAGTTTAAGACAAGGAGGAAAAAGTAAGGTGGGAGAGATTTTCCTTGTGTGTTAACTTGATTTGTAGTCCTCCAGCTACAGCAAACCCTAATCATATATTTACTGTTTTTCTGTACTGTACTGTATATCCCCATCTAGCAGGTGCTCCATGGACAATGCTACTAAGTGTGTGTCCTGTGCAATGTATGCATGCCTTGAAGAACCATTCATGGGTGAATACATTTGCACTAGATGCAATCACGTTGCATATTTGGAAGCCCAGATCTTGGATCTAAATAAGCAGCTTGGCATACTTAGGGGCATTGAACACCTGGAGAGAGGCTTAGACCTCACAGTGCAGGCACTGGCTGGGGTCAGTGAAGAGGAGGAGGGAGGAGATGGGCAAGAGCAGGACTATAAGGTCAGCAGTTGGGTTAATGTAGTAAGGAGGGGTAGAGGGAAAAGTGCCAGGGAGGCTAGTCCTGAGCTGGAACACCCTAGTAAATATGCCTGTTTGGCTGATATTAGGGATGAAAGCCCAGGACCAGCGACACTGCAGCAGGCTGTTTCTCCTAGAACCAGGAGGATGACCGCTGCAGGAAGGATGGGAAAAGGAGAGCAGCAAAGGCCAGACAGATGCTGGTGGTAGGGGACTCTATAATTAGGCGGACAGACAGGGTTATCTGTCGCCAAGACCGTGAATGCCGAACAGTGTGTTGTCTCCCGGGTGCTCGGGTTCGGCATATCGCGGATCGGATTGACAGATTGCTGGTTGGGGCTGGGGAAGACCCGGCGGTCATGGTACACGTTGGCACCAATGACAAAGTCAGGGGGAGATGGAAGGTCCTTAAAAATGATTTTAGGGAACTAGGTGAGAAGCTAAAGTCCAGGACCTCCAAGGTAGTGTTTTCAGAAATACTACCAGTGCCACGAGCGTCACTAGAGAGACAACGGGAGATTAGGGAGTTAAATAAGTGGCTCAGAGGCTGGTGCAGGAAGGAAGGGTTTGGGTTCATGGAGAACTGGGCCGACTTCTCTGTCGGCTACAGACTCTACAGTAGGGACGGGCTGCACCTTAATGGGGAGGGTGCAACTGCCCTGGGGGAAAAAATGGTTAGACGGCTGGAGGAGCTTTTAAACTAGGATCTGGGGGGAGGGTGGGGAGTAATACTAATAAGGGGGTAGATAGTGTAGATAGAGAGTGGGTCATAGTCGGGGAGAGTGGGGGGTTAGTGGGGGTTGGGATTAGTGAGGAATGTAGGGAGAATATTGGGCAAAATATCAACCAAAGTAACCCAAAAACCCCGGATATTCACTTCACAGGTAATAGTAATTTTAAAAGGGGGGTAAAAAATATACATAGACCTCTTAAGTGTATGTGCACTAATGCCAGAAGCCTGACTAATAAAATTGGTGAACTGGAATTAGTGATGTGTGAGGAGGACTATGACATAGTGGGAATAACTGAGACATGGCTGGATGATACCTATGACTGGGCAGTTAACGTACAGGGTTACAGTCTTTTTAGAAAGGATCGCCAAAACCGGAGAGGGGGAGGGGTCTGCCTTTATGTAAAGTCCTGTCTAAAGCCCACACTGCGGGAAGATATAAGTGAGGGACATGAAGATGTGGAGTCACTGTGGGTAGAAATAAATGGAGCCAAAAACAATAATAAAATACTAATAGGAGTTTATTATAAACCCCCTACTATATCAGAGCCCATAGAAAATCTACTTCTAAACGAAATAGACGAGGCGGCAAATCATAATGAGGTCGTTATTATGGGGGATTTCAACTACCCAGATATAGACTGGGAAACTGAAACCTGTACATCTCATAAAGGAATAGAAGACAATTACCTTTCCCAACTGGTTCAGGACCTGACTAGAGGGACGGCCATACTGGACTTAGTATTAACCAATAGACCTGACAGAACAACAGATGTGCAGGTCGGGGGACTCCTGGGAAATAGTGACCATAACATAATAACCTTCCAATTGTCATTCAAAAGAGCGTTTCTTCAGGGAGGAACAAAAATACCTAACTTCAAAAAAGCTAAATTTAGCCAACTAAGAGAGGCCATAGGCCTAACTAACTGGGACAAAGTCTTCAAAAATAAAAATACAGCCACAAAATGGGATATTTTTAAAAACATCCTAATATCTAATTGTGAGAGGTACATACCATATAGGAATAAAATAATAAGAAACAAGAAAAAACCAATGTGGATAAATAGAACTGTAAAGAAAGCAATAAATGACAAACAGAAAGCATTTAAATCACTAAAACAGGAGGGGAGCGAGAAAGCATTGAAAAACTATAAGGAAAAAAATAGAATATGTAAAAGACAAATAAAAACAGCCAAACTAGAGACCGAGAGATTAATCGCCAAAGAGAGTAAAACTAACCCTAAAATGTTCTTTAATTATATAAATGGTAAAAAGTATAAACCTGAAGGTGTCGGCCCCTTACAGAGTAATGAGGGGGGAGTTGCAGAGAGCGATGAGGAGAAAGCAAAGCTACTAAATATCTTTTTCTCCACTGTATTCACTGAGGAAAATAAACTGTCAGATGAAATGCAGAATATATAAGTAAATTCCCCATTAAAAGTGCCCTGTCTGACCCAGGAAGAAGTAGAGCTGCGTCTTAAAAAGATTAAAATAGACAAATCGCCAGGACCGGATGGCATACACCCCCGTATGCTAAGAGAATTAAGTAATGTCATCGCCAGACCCTTATTTCTGATATTTAAGGACTCTATACTGACAGGGAGTGTTCCACAGGATTGGCGCATAGCAAATGTGGTTCCAATATTCAAAAAGGGTCCAAAAACAGAGCCCGGGAACTATAGGCCGGTAAGTTTAACATCTGTCGTGGGTAAACTGTTTGAGGGTTTTCTAAAAGATGCTATCTTGGAGTACCTCAATGAAAATAAGCAAATTACTCCATATCAGCATGGCTTCATGAGGGATCGGTCATGTCAAACCAATTTAATCAGTTTCTATGAGGAGGTAAGTTCTAGACTAGACCACAGCGAATCAATGGATGTCGTATATCTGGACTTCTCCAAAGCATTTGACACTGTACCACATAAAAGGTTAGTATATAAGATGAGAATGCTTGGCCTGGGAGAAAATGTCTGTATGTGGGTAAGTAACTGGCTCAGTGATAGAAAACAGAGGGTGGTTATTAACGGTATATACTCAGATTGGGTCACTGTCACTAGTGGGGTACCACAGGGGTCAGTATTGGGCCCTATTCTCTTCAATATATTTATTAATGATCTTGTAGAAGGCTTGCACAGTAAAATATCAATTTTTGCAGATGACACTAAACTGTGTAAAGTAATTAACACAGAAGAGGACAGTACACTGCTACAGATGGATCTGGATAGACTGGAGGCTTGGGCAGAGAAGTGGCAGATGAGGTTTAACACTGACAAATGTAAAGTTATGCATATGGGAAGGAATAATGCAAGTCACCAGTACATACTAAATGGTAAAATATTGGGTAACTCTGACATAGAAAAGGACCTAGGAATTTTAGTGAACAGAAATCTAAGCTGCAGAAACCAGTGTCAGACAGCTGCTGCCAAGGCCAATAAGATAATGGGCTGCATCAAAAGAGGCATAGATGCCCGTGATGAGAACATAGTCCTGCCACTTTACAAATCACTAGTCAGACCACACATGGAGTACTGTGTACAGTTCTGGGCTCCTGTGAACAAGGCAGACATAGCAGAGCTGGAGAGGGTTCAGAGGAGGGCAACTAAAGTAATAACTGGAATGGGTGGACTACAGTACCCAGAAAGATTATCAAAATTAGGCTTATTCACTTTAGAAAAAAGACGACTGAGGGGAGATCTAATAACTATGTATAAATATATCAGAGGTCAGTACAGAGATCTCTCCCACGATCTATTTATCCCCAGGACTGTGACTGTGACGAGGGGACATCCTCTGCGTCTGGAGGAAAGAAGGTTTGTACACAAACATAGAAGAGGATTCTTTACGGTAAGAGCAGTGAGACTATTGAACTCTCTGCCTCAGGAGGTGGTGATGGTAAGTTCACTAAAAGAGTTCAAGAGGGGCCTGGATGTATTTTTGGAGGGTAATAATATTACAGGTTATAGTTACTAGAGAGGGGTTGTTGATCCAGGGAGTAATTCTGATTGCCTGATTGGAGTCGGGAAGGAATTTTTTTCCCTAAAGTGGGGAAAACTGGCTTCTACCTCACAGGGTTTTTTTTGCCTTCCTCTGGATCAACTTGTAGGAAAACAGGCCGAACTGGATGGACAGATGTCTTTTTTTCGGCCTTATAAACTATGTTACTATGTTACTATGTTACCATGCCCTTAGGGTCTGTGGAAATCCAAAAGTTAAACCAGAGATTTTTTAAATGATTTTTTTGCATTAGGCTAGGGCTAATTGCGACAGTTGTGAATTGGATCGCCGCAGCAGTCGCAAGAAATCCAACCGTGTTGGATTTCTTGCGACTGCGGTGGCATCCCATTCATTTCTATTGGATCCCCGCTACCCAGGGATCCGGGCTGCGACGGGTGTCGCGCTACAACTGTCGCCGTGTAGCCCTAGCCTTAGAGAGATATTTTCTTTACTCTACTTTTTCATATTATTAAGTACAGTGAAATGGTAAGAAACTTTACTAACTTGAAAGCACTAATAATTCAGATTTTAAGAAAGCAGGACTATAATGTTACAGAGGTCAAGCAAAGAGAAGGTAAAACTGTTCTTGGGATTTTAGACAAAATGTGAACTACAGTACATCATGACTTTCCTGCTAGATTAGTCACAGTTTTCCTTATACGTGTAAGCTTTCATGCTTTTGCTAAAACAGCATAAAAGGATCAGGCTGAAAAGCAGACAACCTTGGGAAGTAACCTACAGTGTATTTCAAATAATTGAAACGCCATAAAGATTTTTCATAAGTCTTGTCAGCCTATTATGTAATATTACTTAGAGCTGCAGCAGTATCAATCATATTTAATTCACTTGTAGTGAAAAGGCTTAATGTGGTAAGAATATGTTGTCTAATTTCCCAGTATAATTTCCTATAATTTGGTTTGTAAGTGTTTTGTGACCACAGCTGCAGAGGGGGCAGTGTTATTATAGTAGCATCTCATTAATAGTGGTGGGTTGTGTGAGTCACTTCATTATTAATACTTCTGAGAAAAAGAAGCACCACCTCCTCTTTGTTGAGGCTTATCGACATCATGTTTGGGTATAAAGCTAAAGATGTGTTCCATGTATTTTTAAATGCATGTGGCAGAAATTTGTGAAAAATGGGCTGGAGATAGGATATACCATACTGGCAGGTGACCACTGCATTCAATCATTGGCCACAGTAGTGATCTTGGCAGGTATGGCACATGACTACTGCAGCCAGTGATTGCCAATATGAACTGATGGTGCCATGGTCAACCATTACTGGAGCAGCAGGGGACTAGACTCTGAATATGAGCTTTTCTACACTAATCTATGCCATATGCAGGTTTCTATATAAAGTCTGGATAGGACTTTTAAGTTTTCATTTTCACTTTTATCGGTTTCTTTCTTCTCCAAATACTTGTATATTCCAAAAATATGTAATTTTATTTCAATACATCAATATCTATAATCTTTGATTTCATGTATCTCTTTTTGCAGCATTGTATCGCTTGTTTGAATGCACTTTTCAACACTGTCAACAAAGAGTATTCAGATGTTAATAATTTAAAGTGTCACTAACTTTTCAAAAAACTTTGTCATAGGGACATATCAAAAAGGTTTTGATCAGTAGGCTTCTGATCGATCGATCTCTAGAACTGAGCTTGTCTCCTGCAGTGAGGAGAGTGAGTGCCATATGTGCATGCTTCTCTCCCCTTGTTCTAGAAGTCGTGGGGTCTTAATTAATTAATTAATTTTCATTTTTCTCTATGACATATAAAAACTTTTTTTTTGAAAAGTTAGTGGTTTTAAAACATGCTAAAGCATACTCTAAGCACATTTCACTTGCATACTTTTTTTCCACTATGAAGTGTGTGTGACCAGACCTGGCATCAATATGGGCAAATATTGGGGCCCACTGCTGCTCTTTACTCTACATATTCATGTCCTGTGTAGTTTTCCATGCAAAGGATAAGAAAAACTAAACTGCACATGAATATGTTCTCTTACCTCCCATGTAGATTCTCCTTTGACAGAGGACATTGGGGAAAATTTCTCAATATATTTCCTTATTTTTAGCCTCTCCTTAGTCTATCTAACCTCTGTCCCTGTGGAATCTCAAAATCAGGCCTATTGTATGAAAGTTAGAAACACTAACAGTGAGCTATATTGGTTTATTAGAAGAGTGTCTATGCCCAAAAGCCCTAATAGTATTATTCTTTATAGGCATAATATGCTTATACACAGAACCATACACCGTGCTTACACTTGGCCATATGGTCCCCCAATGCACATTATTATGGTCCCCTGATGAGGCTGTAGCAATTGAAGGGTGGATAATATTATTTTCAACCATAGATGTTGGGATAGGGGTCTGCTTTAGGCAGCTGACAGGGAAAATCCAGGTTTACATAGGACATTATTGCCTACCTGGAAAACTAGTATAGATCAGGGTTTTAGGGAATAATAGGGGCAGCCACCGTCATCCCACCCTGTTATACAGAATACCGTTAGATCACATCTTGGGGTAGGATCGTACCATTTTTTTTTCTTTAGCTCTGGTTATTATCTTTTCACTTATTATTTTATGGATGAAATTAAAAGTTACATTTTAATTAAGACTGTCCTTTCCAGTGGCAGCATATGTCTGGTTGTTGGATTGTATATAAGACGGTAACATTGTTACACTGACACTATTAGGCCAGGGACTGTGACTAATTACAGTCTGTTCATCTGAATGACTCCTAAGGGCCCACTTAAACCTGGAGCCAGCCTTGTGGAACATTTGACCAGACAGGTTTTCCATAAAGGGTAAATGTTGAAGTTTGATTAGTAGTATGGTGCAAGTTTCCACTGAACTTGTAAAAGTTCATTTATTACTTAAATGTAGTACCACATTCTCATTCACATACAACTGCTGTGAGTATGGCACATGTCCAATACTATTTGTGCCATTATCGTTTTGAAAACTGCACTTTACTTAAATGTGCCCCGTAGGACCTTTTGACATTTCAAGACATCTAATTGTACTTTCCAAATACCAAGCATCTGCTCAACTGTCTAATTGTAGATGTATGAGATGTATAATTCTGTACCAGATTCACAGAGGTGAAGAAATTCCACCCTTTGTGACTAAAAATTTCAAAACTTATGACTCATTGTAAAATATATGATAAGATTATTCAGTATCTAACTTAACCAGTTGACTTTGAGGAACATTTCATGGACCCTATATGTATGGAGATTTATTTAAACGTAATTGTTGTATCTTCACAATTATTGCTGAAGATCAACAAAAAATTCCATGGTGTAAAAATAATTTGTTTTCTCAACCAATTGAGCAATTGTAGCAATGAGCTGAAACCTTGGAGTGATGTATTAGAGACTTCTTGTTCAAAGATTTGTTTTCTTCTGTTGTCTTCTTTCCAACCATTGAATGAACATCTCTAGAAGGGTACACTCAGACATTATCAATCACCTAGACAGATTTATAAAAGCAATATGCAATATACCACAACATCTTCATTTCAGTCAATAGTCCTCTTGTATCATCGTAGTTAATGTAGCTCTCTCCATGTTCCCTAAATTATTACCTGCAATGAAACTTCCCCTTTTCCCATTTAACTTCCCCCAGCCATTAATCTATAATATTGTCTGCATATTTATTTAGTAATTTACGTCATTTACTTTACTCCCTTACTTATATGTTTTTACGTTATGACATTTACAGACATTGCAATACTTCAGGATCGGGTGTCCTCAGGGCACAGACAGTGCTCTCTCTCCGTCACTTGTGAGTTTATATGACAAGTAGGTAGTGTGATTTGTGATGTGACTGCAAATAATCACATAAAGCATTCAACAACCGTCGCTTGCATGGTCAGCAGCAGATAGCTGCTTTAAGCTGCAAGACTTAAGATCGGGCATTTCATTATCTGTCCTTCTGCTACAAGCAGAATTAATTATTTTGACTTTGTAGGAAGAAGCTGTCCAATTGGTGTTGTAATACTGAATACGCTTTGTGCATAACAATATTTGCAGGGAGAATATATTATGCATAAAGTAAAATAAAGCAAATGCAAATATGATGGCAAGCGGTGAAAGATTGTTGTATCATTTTTAACCTCAGAATTTAAATACATGACACTTCTAATAAAGCATTTCATTTTAATTATTCATTTCCTCTATCTGCAGGACCAGGGCTGTTTTCATGGCTTTTTTTATCTCACTAACTTACTGAAGAGCACTGTATTGAAAAAAAAGTATATTGACAGGTCTGTGACAGGTTACTACATTGCTCAACTGGTTATATAACATTAGTTGCCTCCATGCAGTTTACTTGTGAATGTGTTATGTATAAGAAGCTTGACACCATGGTTTATTACCTGAAATGCATAACTGGTCGCAGTTATAAATATATAACTGGATGGCCAATCTGTCATGTACTGCATGTAATTATGAAGACTAAAGCTGGGAATGAACACAAGATAGTTGTTGTTTGAATGCTCATTTGGCTGACTGCCTTCTTCCATAGTTTTTCATTAACATGCATACTCAGCTAAGCATGCATGTTTATTTCTGCAGAGAGACAGAGAAAATTTTCAGTGGAATCTGATGAAAATAATCTGTCTGTTGAACTTAAA
This sequence comes from Rhinella marina, assembly GCA_900303285.1. Taxonomy (NCBI): domain Eukaryota; kingdom Metazoa; phylum Chordata; class Amphibia; order Anura; family Bufonidae; genus Rhinella; species Rhinella marina. Next base: position 46,817 of record ONZH01015713.1, read on the forward strand.
GGTGGCAATAGGTGTAGAGATAATCATTGAAGGGAATCTGTCAGCACTTGTGGCCATGCTAAACTGCTGACAGCACTAGTTAAGGGCTGGAGACAGCAGTTCAAACATAGTTTGGTGGAGATTTTCTTATCAGAACTAGTGAGAATATGAAGTTTTATTCTGCCGAATTCTGCTGTCCCAAGCACCCAGAGCAGAGCTCCACAGTCTCTCCCCTCTGTTCTAAGTGACAGCTGTAGCATCCAACCAGGAGACCACTACAGCTGTCACTCAGAGCAGAGAGGAGGAGCTGTGAAGCAGCTTAATGCAGAGAGGACTTCACAGTAAAGCACTGCCTCCATGGCACTCAAGAGAAAACTTCATATTCACACTGCTCATGACAAGAAAAGCTCCACAATAGGTACATTTGGCCTGCTCTTCCCAGGCCTATCAAGTGTTGTCAACAATTTAGCATGAACAAAACTGCTGATAGACTCCCTTTAAGAATCTGAAAAGAAAGGAGGACAGTAATTGTATGATGCTAAAATGGTCATTACTAGCAAATGCAAATTGTTCCATTGCTCAGGACATGCATACAAGGTTACCATAACCACATGCCACTCGAGAATAAATCTTTTGCCCTTTCTTGGTATAAATGCTTTGGCATTTTGTATTTTATTGCATTACTCTATTGCTTTGGCATTTTGTATTTTACTGCATTACTTAGTTCTATGAGTTTTAATGCATAGCACTAGTCAGTTTTAGGAATTAAGTTCATTATCTAGTATTTTTGTTGACTCATTCCTGTAATGTATTCTGCTTTACCATGTTGGGTAGACTTGAATTAACATGGAGTCAGGGTCAGTCATGTTTGATGCACTTCATGTGCAGTTTAAATATTTTATATGTCAGTCTCTACATCTGTGTTACTTTGATAAAAATGATATAAGAATGTACTTTTTGAAGGTGCAGCCTTATATGCATGTACTTTTTTCTATTGATGGTATAGGTGTGTTATTTAATACATACTGGTTGCACTCATTTGTAGTATCTGTAGTGCCCACCTTCTCCTTCATTATTGAAGTGAGAAAATGTAGAAGTACATTAAAATGGTTTAAATAGTACTGGTAAGAAGATATATTGCTTTATGTATGCATGTTAGTAAGCTTGCTAGGCTGGAATCAAAATGTCTTGTATTTGACCAGCTTAAGAAAAAAAAGTATTTTAGCATATGTAACTGCTACTGCAAGCATTATGCATAAAGCAAGCTTTAGTTTCTTCACATACCACTGTTTTCCTTGAGCTTTTTGCTTAGTTGTGGCAGTTTTGAACCCTGCAATATGAGTATCTTCTCAAGATGGCTCCTCTGCCAGTTCCCTGAGGCCAAAACTGCCTTCCCTCATATCACATACACATTTACTTTGGCCAGCAGCTTCCTGTCAGCCAATCAAATTTGATCACTGAGATACACACCTCCTCACTCTAAAGCCTAATGCAATGAAATTCATGAAAGCTGCTATTATAAGGGAATTAAAGATCTTTTGACAATCATTGACAGACTAACTCAGGTAAACATGCCTAGCTCTAAAGAACTAGCAAATAAAAAATTGGCAGTGACACTTTAAGGATGAACTCTGATTGTCACATCTTATCAGTGATGGGGTTAAGGGGTTTCAGAAGTAGAAAGAACTACTGGACCATAACAGGAATACTGCAGACAACCTTCTTGCTACATTGTCTTATTTTATATATTGTTTCTTTATTAATAAAATAATCATATAGAGAAATGGCAACTTTTAGACCTCTGCTGACCGCTGAGTGTTTTTTAAGCTTAAAAAAGACCCAGCCATAACCAAGGGTTGACCTGTTGCCATTTCTCTGCATGTCATTGTTTTATTAATAAAGGTAGATACTGTGGCTACATCTGTTTTTCCTGGACCAATACATATACTGTATTACACATTCAGATATTTTAAGTGGTTTGCACTGTACTAGGCTGCTAAGGGCTTGTTCGCATAGAAATGGAAAAATAAAAGAAAAACATCCATTTTAATTCCATTTTTTAAATGGGTAATTTAAAGGGGTTTTCTGATTGTTACAAGTTATCCCCCATCCACAGAATAGAGGATACCTATTAGATCAGTGGGGGTGCCACCACTAGGACCCACACCAGTCATGAGAATTGGGATCCCATACCCCTTGGAGTCCACCGAAGTGAATGGAGCGGCGGGTCGAGCATGCACACTTCCACTCCATTCATCTCTACAGGAGTTCCAGAGAGTACAAGGCTCTACTAGTACGGTTTCCAAGTTTGGCAAATAGCATAGCTTGCACCATAATGGGAGCTATGGAAATATGCAAGCACCAGCACGCTGAGCTATTTCCCAGCTGGCTGGTGGTCAGGACTGTGTCTCATCTCGCCTTGTGGTTGTACCATACTTTTATCATACATAAAGTTTGTATTGCATAAAATAAGCAAATAGCCACCTAGCTTGACTGTGATGTAACTTTTACTTTCTAATATTCAGCTAATAACTCTATTGTGTAGTTTGCATTATGGCAGACCACATGGAACGTTAAAAGACGCATATCCATAACTAATGTTCAGTAAAGCAAAGCATTCGAAGTGGAATTTGGTCCGAAGTTTAGGAAAACTTTGAAACAAACAAAACTTCTAAACAAATTTCAATTTCCTTGCACTAAGTGGTAACGAATCAGGTTTTTCTAAAATAGCAGCTGCACATGTTACAAAGTGCAGAGGAGACAAGCCCAGGAACACAAGATCACCCATAATTCTGTGCAGCCAGCCAATCTGCAGATAGCCATCCCTGTGATGTCACAGCCCTATAAAACCCTCATCCCGCAGTCTCCTCCATTTCCCTTTGAGCTAAGCATAGAGAGAGACGTGGAAAGCGCTCATGTGCTTGGGAGTATTGCTGAAATCAATTAATAGAAGAATATTGGAGAGGGAGAGTGCAGGGACAGTGCAGGTAGACTTATTCTGCATCCGTTTTATTTATTCCTACATTTACTTATTCCTTCATCATCCATAAACTAAAATATATAATTCATTACCAATACGATGGAAGCCTTTATTATTCCAGTGCCAGCTTGCCAACCAATACCAGTCTGCACCCCTTAGGGGGGCCAGGTCCTAATGATGACCATCCTCATCTTTTGCTGGCTTTACTTCTTTCAAATCATCTTTCAAAGCTCCATGTCCTAGAAAAGTCAGCAAGATGCAGAGAGAGGAAGAGCTGGATGTTCCTGATTACATATTCTCATCAATATTATATGTGGAAAAGGAGGAAAAGGAGATGGCAGAAGAAGGGCTCCCACCTGTAAGTAAGAAGAGCACCCCCATACTAGTAACAGCCCCTGTTAAAAAGTGCCATGTGGCCATTAACAATGAAGAAGGACTATACAGTGCAGTCTTCATTATTAAATGAAAGCCAGCTGATGGCTAATTGGCATAAGGCAGAGTGATCTGGGTATACCTAATTTATAATAATTCATGACAAAGTAATTTGGGAAAAAAATTTCTTGGAGAACTTCAGTGAAGTTGCCGATTCAAATTTTTCAAAACTTCGGCCATCTCTAACAATAAGGCTGGGAATGGACATTTAAGCCAGTCATACCTATAAAATAAATGTCAACTAATCGTTCGGCAGACACCTGTCTCATTTGATCCTCCCATACATATGCATGACTGGCGTATCTCTTGAGAACAAAGTAATTTGGCAGTTAAAATCCAATGTGTCCTATCCTTAGCTTCCATTAAATCAGATATTGGAGGAGTCAGGAGATCCATACTCATTTCATGGTCAAGCAAACCCACCAAAATCAGCAGGTTCAGCCAACATAGATCTAATGTATATGGCCATCTTAATCCTTCTGACCATCAAGTATATTAGCTCATAATCACACTTTCTAGGACTGCATAAATTGTGAAATTTAATATTTCACAAAAAAAGTGAAAAGAGAACCATCTCACTAGCGCCACTTTATGGAAGTAGCACCCTATGAGTCAAAATCAAACTAAAAGGTTTCCATACACAGCTTGTCTTTTTAAGGAGAGCAAACCCCCTGCTTAAGCTGCATTCAAGGCATCGCACTCAGTCAGCTAGGATTCTTCTCTGTACTGAAACAGCTGTTTATGGGTGGATATTTTTGCTTGACTATTTTCCTTTGTCACGTTCCAAAGTTTGTCAAATTGAGAGTCAGTTCCAGAAGGTGGTGCTAGCAAGATGGTTCTCTTTCCACAGGAGATACCTCTTTGCATTTTTTTTTGCCCATGGAGCTAATAAGTAACTCCATATACAGCTGGCCACTTTATGGAGAAACTCTGCCTCAGCTACATTTAAACAATAGAACAATGGTTTAATACTAAATTGAAATACATTAGGAAATTGAAAAGACTATGAGAAACATTCATTAAGCTAATTATGCCATTATTTGGTGTAGAAAAGTTGCAGATTATGGTACAAATCATATTTGTGCCATAATTAGCAATTTTTTAAAGATTCTCTATACTTTTCTGAAAAGGGGGCAGGGCTTTGCACCGCCCACTGGATTTACTATAACTTTAACCTGAAACCAGTGTAAGTTACAGCTGAAGTATACTCCAGCCCCTGGAGCACTGCATCTTCCTCTTAATAAATTAGGTGCATCTCATGCCAGTGTTTGGAGATCAAGACTGGTGTATTGGTACACTTGTCTTGATAAATGTCCCTTGATAGATTTCAACTAAATGCTCTACATACATCAGAACTGGTAGCTCACTTTTTCAAATATGCTAAACTTGAACAGAATTTGTAACTACATTTACAAAGCTTGAATGTAGGAGATGACGATAGTGATCTTTGTGTTTACTGTCATAAGAAGAGGAAGGGTTATTTCATGTCTAAGGATTGAGAGATATCACATTGGCCATTAATTTTGGCCGTACCTCTTTCTGCGTATAAACTTAAGAAAAGACAGCAACAAACAAATCCTGTAAATGAAATGTGTAAAATGTGACCTATGTCATTTCACTCACAATTTGTAGATTTATGCTGATGCATTAATGTATTTAGATGAGAATTCTGTCACTTTCTCATTTCAATTACATTTCCCCAAATGTCTTTTCTTCGGTTTCTGGTTATTAGATTTGCATTTACAGATCAAGGAGTCATGGTATAAGGGCAAACTTGCTCATTTCATTTGCTCATTTGTTTTCAAAGAGGGTACGATTATAAAGTGTATAAATAATTGATGGGATACATTGTTGGTAAAACATGCAGTTAGCAGTTTCTAGCAGCATGATGCTAAAAAAACATTAAATCCTGTCATCTTCAATAAATCAAGGTAACCACAAGTACAATACAAAGTTGCTGGATAGAAAAATACTTTTGAGCATGTTCTGGTATTGCAAAATGATATGTGTAAACTATTGGGGAAATGCACCAATCTCTCATATTTTTGTGGGGAATTTGATATTAGTGATTTATTGTGTTTCACTAACAGGGTCTGTTCTCAATCGGATTGATGATTATGAATAGGGATGATTATGAATCGGGTTCGGTTCCAAGTAAATGGTTTTTAACAGTAGACATTAATTTTTGAAGTTATTACCCGAAGTCTCGCGAGACTTTGCAAAGTAATAACTTTGGCTTATCGGAGCCAATACATTCTAATACTGTACGGAGCGCCCGCTCCGTACAGTATTAAAACAAAGTTTTATTCAAATCGACTTCGGATGAACCATCCGAAATCGATTTGCTCATCCCTAATTATGAATATGTATCTTTAACCATTTCTTGAGCACTTCCATAATCTAAACTGTATATCCGATGAATTAGCTTTATACTAGCTAAACGGTATGTCATAGTCAGGCATGGTGGCTAATTTATTCATTTTCTTAACCACTTCAGCTCTGGGCCATTTCCCCCCTTCCTGACCAGGCCTAATTTTGCTAATCTGACATGTGTCACTTCATGTGGTAATAACTTTGGAACGCTTTTACTTATCCAAGCGATTCTGAGATTGTTTTCTCATGACACATTGTACTTCAAGTTAATGGCAAATTTGAGTCGATAAGTTTTAATTTTATTTATAAAAAAATCCAAAAGTTAACGAAAATTTGAAAAAATTCACTGTTTTCTAAATTTCAATCACTCTGCTTTTAAGACAGATAGTGATGCCCAATAAAATACTTTTTAATTTACATTCCCCATATGTCTACTTTATGTTGGCATCATTTTGGTAGTGTCATTTTATTTTTTTAGGACAGTAGAAGGTTTAGAATTTTAGACGCAATTTTTGCAAATTTGCAAAATCAACTTTTTTAAGGACCAGTTCAGTTCTGAAGTCAGTTTGTGGGCTTACATAATAGAAACCACCCATAAATGACCCCGTTTTAGAAACTACACCCCTCAAACTATTCAAAACTGGTTTTAGAAATGTTGTTAACCCTTTAAGTATTCCACAGGAATTAAAGCAAAATAGATGTGAAATTTCAAAATTTAACTTTTTTTGCAGATTTTCCATTTTAATCATTTTTTCCTGTAATACATCAAGGGTTAACAACAAAACAAAACTCAATATTTATTACCCCGATTCTACAGTTTGCAGAAACACCCCACATGTGGTCGTAAACTGTTATTTGGGGATACGCCAGGGCTCAGAAGGGGAGGAGCAGCATCTGCATTTTCTAACATGGAATTTTTTGTCATGGTTTGTAAGAGTGATAAATTTTTAATTTTTTTGTGGACTGAGCTGCGTGAGGTCTTATTTTTTGCGGGACAAGCTGTGCTTTTTATTGGCACCATTTTGGGGTACATCCAGGTTTCTGATCACTTTTTAATCTAATTTTTGGGAGGTTAACTAAAAAAAAAGCAGTTTAGGGGCATTTTTCTATTTTTTATTTTACACCGTTCACTTGATGGGGTAGATCATGTGATATTTTTGTAGAGCCAGTTGTTACAGATGCAACGATACCAAATATGTCTATTTGTTATTTATTTTTTTAACGTTTTACACAATAAGAGCATTTTTAGAAGAAAAATCATGTTTTTGTGTTGCAATTTTTTAAGAGCCATTTTTTTTTCATTTTTCGGGCTATAATCTTGTGTGGGGGCTCATTTTTTGCGGGATCAGGTGACATTTTTATTTCTACCATTTTGGGATGCATACGACTTTTTGATTGTTTGATATTGTGTTTTTTGGTAGGTGATGCGACAAAAAAAGCTGTTTTGGCATAATTTTTATTAGATTTTTTTTACGCAGTTCACTTGATGGGGTAGATCATGTGATATTTTTATAGAGCCGGTCATTTTGGACACGGTGATACCAAATATGTCTATCTTATTTATTTATTTTTATTTGTAACTTTTTTAATGAAATATTTTGGGGGAAATTATTTTTTTTATATATATGTGATTTTTTTTTTTTTTTTTTACACTTTGTGTCCCCCATAAGGTCATACAAGACCTCAGGGGGACATTTAACTTCACTTATTTATTATTTTTTTTTTTTACACTTGATTTCTCCTGTAACTGGGGCTTACATAGTAGCCCCAGTTACAGGGGAAATGCATCCCCAGAGAGGCTGTACAGCATAATACTATGCTGTACAGCCTCAGTGCAGGGCTGATCGGGTCTATGAGAGACCCGGCAGCTCCTGCACTCTCCCGGCCCCGGCAATCACGTGATCGCCGGGCCGGAACAGGAAGCGCAATAGCGCTTCCTGATCTGTATACACAGCGCTCGTTGAGCGCTGTGTATACAGCGATCTAGAAGGCAGGGACCCCTGGGAATGGTTCCTGCCTTCTCTTTGGGATACCCTGCTGTCACTGACAGCAGGTACCCCACTGTGCAGCTGCACGATTAGCGTGCAGCTGCTGTCTCTGAATGGACGTTCAGAAATTCAGAGATAGATAACCACTTCCCGGACGTTTATAGTCAACGGGCGGATGGGAAGTGATTAATTTAAAAAAGAATCTTTCCTAAGTGCTGAACATCAAACAAGTCGAATCTGCTTCCATAACTTTCCACAATTATTCATAAGGTAAAATGAAACATTTATGGAGTTGCCATGGTCAAACATAATGTATATAATGCAGTTACATGACTTCATGTATATCTACTTATAAACGAGACAAAAATGGGAGCGCTTCTTGAAACAGGCAGCAGAAATAAAACCAAATGTGTGAAAACCTTTCAAAGATCAGATACTCACCGTAGAGAGTAGTGTCAACCACACTTCTTTTGCTCAGAAGGAGAAATATTCAAAGGAGATCACATATACATGTTTATTAACCATCAGGATTGAGGCCTATGTGACCTCACAGAGATAGGAAAAACTGAAAAAAGATCTGGAGAACATACCTAGTGTACCTCATTTGAGGCAATAAGAAATTTGCCATTGCTCTCACCTTTAGCATTGCACTGTATCATACTACTAATTCCATTCAGCTTGCATATTTTAGGTGGGGGGGGGGTTACTCATTACTTCTTCAGATCATTATGAAATGTTTTTGTAAATGTAATCAAATTTAATTAGTTCCACTGAATTTCAGTTGTATTCAGAGTTTCCCATTGTAATCATTCATTAGAGTGGCCTTTAGATTGCTGCATACATACAGTATGCAGCATACCTCCCAACTTTGGAAATGGACAAAGAGGGACAAATTGTGCGGCGCGTGAAGCAAATTTTTTCGCCACTAGGCCACGCCTCTAACTCCACCCAAAACATAACTATACACCTAATCCCACTCAGTCCCCTTACTGCCCACATAGTAATTATTCCCCAGTTATGTCCCCCAGTAATATGCCCAGTTATGTGCCCCCTCAGTAATATGCCCACATTGTGCCCCCCTGTAATACTCCCACATGTTGCTCCCCAGTAATGTTGTGCTCCCACTAATGTGCGCACATTGTGCTCCCCAGTTTATGTTTTGCCCCCAATAATATGCCCACATTTGTGCTCCCCAGTAATGTTGTGCCCCCAGTAACATGTCCACATTGTACCCCCAGTAATATATTGTCCCCAAGTAATATGCCCACATTGTGCTCTGGAGTTTATGTTGTGCCCCCAGTAATATGCCCACATTTATGCTCCCCAGTAATGTTCTGCCCCCAGTAACATGTCCGCATTGTGCCTGCAGTAATATATTGTCCCCCAGTAATATGCCCACCTTGTGCCATTCACAGAAAGTTGAAAAAAATAAACACCATAATACTTACCTTCTTCCTAGCAGCATCACCAGTAGGACATCTTCTTCTCTAGTCTGGAGGGGGCGGAGCCAAGGCTGACTGACGGCCGTCCCTGCTCCCCGCCCAGACCAAAGGTGTGGAGAGCCGCCTGGAGGTACGGAGAGCCTTCAGGGAGGATGGGAGGGAGAATGGATGAAGCAGCGAGCCGATGCCGGCTCTCTGCTTCATCACCATTCAGGCAACTGTCTCTGCGTCCTATGGACGCAGGGACAGCTGCCAGAAACCGGGACATACCTCCCCCGTACTGGGACAGCGGGACAGCCATTGTAATCCCGGACAGTCCCGCTGGAACCGGGACAGTTGGGAGGTATGCAGCAGTGGATAAGACAGTGATTTTCCCACACCTCAGCAATGAGTTTTTGGATTTCCTCTTTTGTGTTTATATGCATCTGAACTCCCTTTTCAGGCACTGACTTTTCAGGTAAATATTGTTTCATAATATGCATTTTTGTGTAGCTGAAGGGTGGCTAGCTGGAATCTATAAAGTGTACTTTTAATTACAAACAGCTTTCCATAATTCACTGTTGAAATCCATCTCCACAGAGAATGCTTCTTTTAATCTATACTGAGATATCAGGCCAAAGTTGCCTATAGAGGCCTATGGAAAGAGGAGTGGGGGGTGGGGGAGAATAGGAGACTAGCTGCTATGTTGTCTCCAAGAAAAGGAACACAGAGAGAAAAGGGGATTTTGCTCTCTCACCTCTCTGTCCTACACTCTCATAAGTTGCACCATGGAAGACATTGTGCAATAGTACTGACCAATGTAACCGTGAATCCAGCACTGGAGTAAGATATAACACTAATTCAGACGGCCGTATGTTGTCCGCAAAAATGCGGATCCGTTTTTTTTGTATTACATACTGACCCATTCTCTATGGACCCTTTTCTTCCATTCCATGGCTCCGCAAAATGAATGAAACATGTCCTATACTTGTCAGTGAAAATCAGGACATAGCCCCATTGAAGTCTATAGGTCCGCAAAAATATGGAATGCAATCCATTTTTTTGCGGACATGCTGAACTGTCCGCAAAAAAAGTGTATCCGTATTTTTGCGGACATCATACGGCCATCTGAATGAGCCCTTACTAAAGTCAGCAGCAGCATCTTTGTGTGTTTCTCTCAATGCTTCTCTTTCTCACTTTGCATTTGCTTCCTTCTACTCTTTTCCTCTCCATACGTTGCCATGGGCAACATGTAACCTAATATCTCTGTAAAACTGAAAAGTCATCTCTTCTCTGGAGACCAATTTGATCAGCAAATTTAGAGTGAGCAAACAGTTTAGGTAGTGAAGTGGAGTTGGAGGACAGTAGCCTGATAAGTGGAGTAAGAAAAAGGGGGAGATTTATCAAACTGATATAAAGTAGAAATCAGATTCCATCTTTAATTTTCCATAGGAGCTATCAAAAATGAAAGGTGGAATCTGATTGGTTGCTATGGGCAACTAAGCCAGTTGTACTTTACACCAGTTTGATAAATGACCCCCAAAGTTTCTTATCTTCTTGTACTATTAAATGAAGAAATGTTGATTATAATGAAAGGTTATCCTACAGCTCTGGGGCCTTGGTTTCATATATTCCTCTGTTTGTGTGGGTTTCCCCTGGATTCTCTGGTTTTCTCATAAATAGAGATGAGCAAAGTTACAAAAAATTTGATTCGGCTGCTTTGCCAAATTTCACAAAGAAATTTGATTTGTGACAAATTACTCAGTCATGAAGCGCATTCCTTTGTATGTAGCAGGTGCAATGACAGGGAACAGCTATCGCGTTGCCCTCATCATTAAACCCCTCAGATCAGTGGCGTAGCTATAAGGGTCGCAGCGGTTGCAGTTGCGACTGGGCCCCTAAGCCAGGGGGACCCCGAGGGCCCAGCTTGCTACTTGCAGGGCCGCACCACCAATTAGGCAAGTTGCGGCGCAGCCCTGCACACAGTTGGGGGGCAGCGGCGGGGAAGAGGGAGATCAGCGCTTCCATTGTGGATGCGCTCATATCCATAGTCATCTGCATCGCCATCCTGTACTGCGGGGCAGGGGAGGGAGAGGCGTCTCCCCTTTCTGCCATGTGCCAGCATTTCTTACTGGCACATGGCACTGGGGACATTTGCATTTGTTACTGGCACATGGGGGCACTGGGGGGCATTTCTTACTGGCACATGGGGGCATTTCTTACTTGCACGGGAGCACTGGGGGCATTTGTTACTGGCACTTGGGGCACTGGGGGCATTTCTTAATGGCACAGGAGCACTGGGGGCATTTTTACTGGCACTGGGGGCATTTCTGACTGGCACTTGGGGGCACTGGGGCATTTTTACTGGCACATGGGGGTACTGGGGGCATTTGTTACTGGCACATGGGGGCACTGGGGGGCATTTGTTATTGGCACTGGGGGGCATTTGTTACTGGCACTGGGGGCATTTCTTAATGGCACGGGAGCACTGGGGGCATTTTTACTGGCACTGGGGGCATTTCTTAATGGCATGGGAGCACTGGGGGCATTTTTACTGGCACTGGGGGCATTTCTGACTGGCACATGAGGGCACTGGGGGCATTTTTACTGGCACATGGGGGTATTGGGGGCATTTTTACTGGCACATGGGGCACTGGGGGCATTTGTTACTGGCACTGGGGGCATTTGTTACTGGCAATGGGGGCATTTCTTACTGGCACTTGGGGGCACTGGGGGCATTTCTTAATGGCATGGGAGCACTGGGGGCATTTTTATTGGCACTGGGGGGCATTTCTTACTGGCACATGAGGGCACTGGGGGCATTTTTACTGGCACATGGGGGCACTGGGGGCATTTCTTACTGGCACATGGGGGCACTGGCAGCATTTCTTACTGGCAAATGGGGGCACTGGGGGCATTTCTTACTGGCACATAATTTGGGGGGTATCTATGGGGGTGGGACACTTTTTACTGGCACATGATTTTGGGGGGGAATCAATGGGAGGAACTTCTGGCGCATTATTGGGGCGTTTCTTACTGTCACATAATTTGGGGGGCATCTATGGGTGGGGAGCACTTCTTACTGGCACATTAATGGGGTGAAATTTTGGGGGCACTTCTGGCACATTATTGGGGCACTTCTTACTGGTACATTATTGGGGCACTTCTTACTGGCACATTGGAAGCATCATTACTTCTGGGGCACAGTGGGGACATTAGTACTGTTGGGGGCACTATTACTAACAAGTGCACTCTGGCAGAGAATTATTAGTTAGGACTTTGGGGGGAACTATTACTGTGGGGCAATCCTGGCACAGTATCAGCATAGCACAGTTATTTCTGGGGGGCATTATGTTTACACTATTACTGGGCACACTATTACGGGACACTATTTGCTGGGCGCAGTTATTTTAGGACATTGTGTGCCAATAATTATTGAAGGGCACTATCTGTGTGGTACTAGTGGCACAGTACTGGGGGTGATGGAAAAGTAGTAAACTAAGTCGTAGTAGTAAACTACGATTTTTTTCTGTCAAACTGCAGAGATGAGAAATGGTTTCTGGTCTGAAAGGAGAAGATGAGGAAAGAGAACATCTACATCAGAGGAGACGTCACTGGGTGTAAGAGGTATGGGGCACTGTATTAGGCTACATTCACACGAACGTTGTGTTTTGCAGTCTGCAAATTGCGGCTCAGCAAAAAAAAAGGATGATGTTCCGTATGGCATCCGTTTTTTTGCAGATCCACTGTAATAATGCCTATCCTTGTCCGCAAAACAGACAAAAATAGGAATGGACATACAGATGTGGACAGCACACAGTGTTCATTTAAGTGAATGGGTCCGCATCTGAGCCCCAAAATATGCAGATCGGAGGCTGTAAAAACAACTGTGTGAATGTAGCCTTAACCTGTATGTTCTGTAGTGATAGATGTAATGTTAGGAGGGAAAAGGTTAGGGTGAGAATTTGGCATGGGGGGGGGTTCAATTTTTGACTTGGCCGGCAGAAAAGCTAGGTGCACCAGCGCTGAGAGAAGGGGGGGGGTCCAAGCTGAACTCTTGCACCAGGGCCCATGAGCCTTTAGCTACGCCCCTGCCTCAGTTGCCACGTTCATTGCTGTTTGCAGCATTTGAGGCTACAATTTTGGCTTTTCAGGGATTAATCAGGGTAAGAAAAATGAATAAATCAGTACTCACCTTATCCATTTGCTCACGTAGAGGCCGTTGCAGCCATCGTGATTGAAGACACCACGCAAAATCTTGCGCCGTGACACGATGACGTCATCACACTGGCTGGGTGTCATGATGTCATAATTGATTACCACATCACCACGTTGGTGTGGAGACGTCATCAGTCACTGTGCAAGATTTTGCATGGTTTCTTCAATCAAGATGGCCGCAACGTCCTCTCCATGAGCAAATAGATAAGATGAGTATGTTTTTTTTTTTACCCTAATTAATCCCTGAAAATCCTCACTTTTAATGTCAGATGCCACAATCAGCTATGAATGCGGCATCTGAGGGGTTCAATGATATATACATTGCGATTTGTAACAAATAGAATTTCTTTGTGAAATTTGGCAAAACAGCCGAATCAAATTTTTGATAACTTATCACTAACTATATGTATTGCTATCATTTATTTAGAATAGAATATACTACAGAATGAACAACAGACAAACCTAAAGGAGACACATTTACATTAATTTATACCAGCAAATTGGCTTAAAATATAACAGAAATGTACGCTATATCATACATTTGTTTGTGGCACATGGACACCAAAAGATGACCATGAGCTCCTTAATAAATAAGACAAATCTTACTTCAAATGATAGCCTTTTAATGTTGCTTTTAGCAAATGTGCTTTATTGTCTGTCTAATTTATTAAAGTATTCCAACTTCAGGGAATAAGGCATCACGTTATTGGACCCAGAATTATCTGTTATTTCAAAGGAATTGACATATGTTCCTACTAATTGATTTAATATGTTTGAATGGCTGAAAGATCTCAATTTGTCCACAAATTGCGATGGCACAAAATATTCAGGCAGACAAATAAAAAGAGATGTCAAGAATTAGAACTGGACCTCGAAGACCTACAGGGTTTTGACGACTTAATTCAATTACTATACGATAATGAAAGACATAGGGGACAGAGCCTTTTTACAAAAGTACAAAAAATACCACCCAAAGTATGAGAACAACATACAGTATAGAGCTTTTTCTGAATTCAGTCATTAGGGACCTTGAACAATTGGAGACAGATTCTCTGAGTGAATCTAACAACTATTTTTTGAAATGATGGGTCTGAAATGTCTCAGTAACAATAAGGACATGGTGGTCAAACCATCAGACAAGGGGGGTAATATCGTGATCTTGAACTATAAAAAATACTGATAAAATTAATTATGAAGCTTTGAGATCCGATCCCACTAGTCAGTTTATGTCTGAATTGTTTTTGTTGCTGCATGAGACACTTGATTGATCGCAAGGAGTTTGAATATCTATTTCCGACACATCCAAGGATTGTGACCTTTTATGGTCTTTTATGGCTTGTTCCTATACACTTCTATAAGAGCGATCCGTCCCATTGAAATGAATGGGACTGCTGGTTGTAATTAAACCTGCTCACCGCTGCTGATGTTATGGCAAGCAGGTAAACAGTGAAGAGGAGGCAGCGCTGGCACAGCACATTCCTCCTTTTCAAACAGCTGATCGTGGGGGTGCCGGGTGTCGGACCCCTGCCGATCTGATATTGATGACCTATCCTGAGGATAGGCAATATCCACAAAAAGACGGCAGCATCACCTTCAGGCTTTATTCTTTATTCCAGTGGGTTCCACAAGTAATGCATCAATCGTCATAAAGTTAAATGTCTATTGGCACTTTATGACCGATTGATGTATTACTTGTGGAACCCACTGGAATAAAGAATAAAGCCTGAAGGTGATGCTGCCGTCTTTTTGTGGATATTGCTTGTTCGGTGGACTGTAAGGATCTAAAGTCCAGGACGTGCTATTGCATCACGGAGGCAGTCTGAGGCCAGATTGGTGCTGTTCTCATATTTGATTTATTGCTATCCCGAGGATAGGTCATCAATAACTATAACTTGGACAACCCCTTTAATCTTCTTAAGTGCCATCCCATTGTCTCAGTAGTGGGCAGTTTAACTCAAAATATAGGGACTTACTTTGAAAAAACATGACATCCCTTTGTTTTAGCTCTTCCATCCTATCTGCTGGATACCACCGATCTCCTCCAAAAATTAGAGGGTATTATGATGGACTAGAAACATGGCTGTCATCAATTGATGTCAAGGCATTGCACACCTCTATACCACATAACAAAAGTCTAGCCACTGCAAACATTTTTGGGACACCAGGAATAACTAATTGGTAAAGAATAATAGTCTTGTGTTACATCTTATGGATTTCATTATTACTCACAATTACTTTTACACAATTACTTTAAACACAATTACTGTTTTTGACTCTCAATTCTACCACCAGCTCAGGGGCACACTATGGCTAGTCCTTGTGCACGAACTTGCACAAACTTGCTCCTGGGCTGGTGGGAGGACACCATTGTCTTCTCCGAGAATTATGTCTAATGGACATATTTCACTGTGGGTACACTTTACAGATGATATTCTATTATTTTTGTCAGGTTTAGAAGCCAACTTTGAGGACTTTATGAAAGAACTCAATAATACCCATATTGGCCTACACCTCACTTCATGAATTCATTAAGACCTCTGTAAGCGTAAAAAACAAACCCTAGCAACTTATAGCTTACTAAGGTGGGAAAGCTTTCACCCCAGACTCCTAAAGAAACGTATCCCTAAGGGACAGTTCCTTAGAGTATGCAGAAATTGTTCTCTCCCCTCAGACTTTGAATAGGAAACCTCTAAGCTATATGATATGTTTAAACAAACAGGGTATCCTGACAAACATCTGGGAGGGACCTGGGAGTATGTACAGATCAGATTACCTTTCGTTATTTAATTCCAAACAGCAAGAGAAGGTGGAGTGTGATTTGTGCAAATTGCGGACCCGCAAGGCATGGATACCAACCATGTGCGTTGCACATTTTGCGAACCGCATATGGCCAGCTCTATCATAGAAATTACTATTATTGTCCGCGATTGCTGACAAGAATAGGACTTACTCTATCTTTCTTGTGGGGCCACGGAGCAGAATTCTGGATGTGTACAGTATCTTTTGCGGCCCTATTGAAATTAATGGGTCCGTTCTGCTAAATTGCGGAACGTATGCAGGCCCATTCATACGGTCGTCTGAATGACCCTTGAGAGAGATCTTAAATAACTACTGGTCCTTATTGAAGACAGACCCTGATCTTGGTTAGGTTTTATAGGACCATCCAATTATCACATTCAGAAGGGTTTGGAGTGTGGAGGACATATTTGTACATAGTCATTTTGAACCACCCGTTAAGGAGACATGGCTTCTGAATACAAATGTAGACACTTTCAAGTGTGGGCGATGCAAAGCCTGTCCGTTTATGAAAACTGGGAATACTTTCACAGATAGCTCTGTCAATGTTGCTTATAAAGTACTAACTGCAACACTAAGGGCATGGTTTATATAGCCCAATGTGTCTGTAACTCTCTCTTTCTACAGGGTGGGCCATTTATATGGATACACCTAAATAAAATGGGAATGGTTGGTGATATTAACTTCCTGTTTGTGGCACATTAGTATATGGGAGGGGGGGAACTTTTCAAGATGGGTGGTGACCATGGCGGCCATTTTGAAGTCGGCTATTTTGGATCCAACTTTAGTTTTTTTCAATGGGAAGAGGGTCATGAGACACATCAAACTGATTGAGAATTTCACAAGAAAAACAATGGTGTGCTTGGTTTTAACGTAACTTTATTCTTTCATGAGTCATTTACAAGTTTCTGATGACTTATAAAATGTGTTCAAAGTGTGCCCATGGATTTTTGGAACACATAGGTGTCATAATAAATAGATGTCATAAACCCATAGATATACATGTGTTATGTCATGCAGGAAATCCTGGGGTACTTACCTTCTTAATGATAGAGGTTATCAAAATCTCTATGGGGAAGGACATGATTTGGATAAAATACTGAAACAGTCATTTTGGATTTACAGCCTCAACACAGTGACCCCTAATGACTTGAATGAACTAATATACGGTACTTAACTTGTTTCATTTATTAACTGGCCATATTTCACATCTGGGGGGGGGTTATTCTGGATTCCTTGTATTATCTGGGGACTCTATGACTATAGGGGAGGTAGCTGACCACCCCCTTTTCTATACCCCCTTTTCATTTTTCCTAATTTGTGGAGACACAATGGTCTTCCCAGTTCTACTTATTTTGAAACTATTATCTATTGTTCTCTACTCTTCCCCTTCCCCCTAATTATAATAAGGGGCCGTTCAGACGGCCGTGGTATTGCGGATCTGCAAAAATGTGGATCTGCAATTCCACTAATGCCGACCGGTGTGTGTTCACAAGGCCCGGCACCCTGTTTTAAATGTCTATTCTTGTCCGCTATTGCGGACAAGAATAGGACATCTTCTATTTTTTCTTGTGGAGCCGCTGTATGAAGCCATGGCTCGGCAAGATCAAATGCCGGCAATAGATGGAATAGATGCTGGCAATTTTGCGGAATAGATGCAGCCCCATTCACGCAGTCATGTGAATGGGCCCTAAAGAATAAACAATGTTTTTCCCCCTGGACTTATGGCACACATGCATTATCATCATATATGTACAATTAGTATATCAAACAACATTTATTATTAACCCCTTCGCGCCCAGTGCCATAATAGTATGCCGCTGGGCACGTGTTTAAAGATGGTCTGCTCAGGTAAAAAAAAAGAAAATAATATGTACATGTACCAGATGAACCGCGATGTCCTGTGCCCCCGACGCGCGTTTCGCTCACTGCTTCATGAATGAAATTTTTTTCATTTATGATATACCTTTTTGTAGGTTCTTTTGCCCGGATCCCTGGGCTGTTAACTTTTTTAATGATATGTATATGCACTTTGCTAATGATTTCTGCACTGATCCTCTTTGGTACACTCATATATGATATGTATTGCATTGGTACATGTATTCTTACCTTCCCTGATGCCCTGCTTAAGCAAATGCCTGATGTGTGGCTGTACCACCATTCAATCAGTGATGGATTGTTTTATTACGTAACTTTTAGATTATGTTATCAATAAAGTATCTACTCCTTTTTAGAATTTTTTCCCCAGTGTTTTCTTTCGGTATTCAAAAAGTTATAGGGGTCAAAATATGTCGACAAAAAAAAAAATAATTCCAAGTTTATAATTATTTTATCACTATCAAAACGCAAGAAAAACTATACATATTAGATATCGCCAGATTCGTACTGACCTGTAGAATGAAAATAACTGGTCAGTTTTAATGCACATCGAACGCCGTAAATAAAAAACCCGTTAAACTGTAGCGGAATTGCGTGTTTTTTTTTTTGCAATTTCACCCAGTTTGGAATTTTTTTCCCGCTTCCCACTACATCATATGCAATATTAAATGATGGCGTTGGAAAGTACAACTTGTCCAGCAAAAAACAAGCCCTCATACAGCTATGTGAACAAAAAAGTAAAAAAGTTATGGCTGTGCGAAGGCAGGGAGCGCAAAACGAAAACGGAAAAAAACAAAAAGCTCCGGGGCTCAAAGGGTTAAGCATCTCAATATTCATCTGTATCTAGTATTTGACCCCATGATAACATGTGACTACAGATCTACCGTGACCTTGATGCAGGCAATTGGTGTTTCTTTATGATCATTTACTGTTTTTAATTATGGTACAGTCTAATTGTGAGAGGTACATACCTTATGGGAATAAAAGGTTAAGGAACAAGAAAAAACCAATGTGGATAAATAGAGCTGTAAAGAAAGCAATAAATGACAAACAGAAAGCATTTAAATCACTAAAACAGGAGGAGAGCGAGGAAGCATTGAAAAACTATAAGGAAAAAAATAGAATATGTAAAAGACAAATAAAAGCAGCCAAACTAGAGACCAAGAGATTAATTGCCAAAGAGAGTAAAACTAACCCTAAAATGTTCTTCAATTATATAAATACTAAAAAGTATAAACCTGAAGGTGTCGGCCCCTTACAGAGTAATGAGGGGGGAGTTGCAGAGAGCGATGAGGAGAAAGCGAAGCTACTAAATAACTTTTTCTCCACTGTATTCACTGAGGAAAATAAACTTTCAGATGAAATGCAGAGTATAAAAGTAAATTCCCCTTTAAAGGTGTCCTCTCTGACCCAGGAAGAGGTACAGCAACGTCTTAAAAATATTAAAATAGACAAATCACCAGGACCGGATGGCATACACCCCCGTATCCTAAGAGAATTAAGTAATGTCATCGACAAACCCTTATTTCTGATATTTAAGGACTCTATACTGACAGGGAGTGTTCCACAGGATTGGCGCATAGCAAATGTGGTGCCAATATTCAAAAAGGGTCCAAAAACAGAGCCCGGAAACTATAGGCCGGTAAGTTTAACTTCTGTTGTGGGTAAACTGTTTGAAGGTTTTCTGAGAGATGCTATATTGGAGTACCTCAATGAAAATAAGCAAATAACTCCGTATCAGCATGGCTTCATGAGGGATCGGTCATGTCAAACCAATTTAATCAGTTTCTATGAGGGGGTAAGTTCTAGACTTGACTGCGGCGACTCAATGGATGTCGTATATTTGGACTTCTCCAAAGTGTTTGACACGGTACCACATAAAAGGTTAGTATATAAAATGAGAATGCTTGGCCTGGGAGAAAATGTCTGTATGTGGGTAAGTAACTGGCTCAGTGATAGAAAACAGAGGGTGGTTATTAACGGTAGATACTCAGATTGGGTCACTGTCACAGGGGTCTGTATTGGGTCCTATTCTCTTCAATATATTTATTAATGATATTGTAGAAGGTTTGCATAGTAAAATATCAATTTTTGCAGATGACACTAAACTGTGTAAAGTAATTAACACAGAGGAGGACAATGCACTGCTACAGCAGGATCTGGATAGACTGGAGGCTTGGTCAGAAAAGTGGCAGATGAGGTTTAACACTGACAAATGTAAGGTTATGCATATGGGAAGGAACAATGCAAGTCACCAGTACATACTAAATGGTAAAGCACTGGGTAACTCTGACATGGAAAAAGACCTAGGAACAGCAAACTAAGCTGTAGAAGTCAGTGCCAGACAGCTGCTGCCAAGGCCAATAAGATAATGGGTTGCATCAAAAGGGGCATAGATGCCCGTGATGAGAACATAGTCCTGCCACTTTACAAATCACTAGTCAGACCACACATGGAGTACTGTGTACAGTTCTGGGCTCCTGTGAACAAGGCAGACATAGCAGAGCTGGAGAGGGTTCAGAGGAGGGCAACTAAAGTAATAACTGGAATGGGTGGACTACAGTACCCAGAAAGATTATCAAAATTAGGGTTATTCAATTTAGAAAAAAGACGACTGAGGGGAGATCTAATAACTATGTATAAATATATCAGGGGTCAGTACAGAGATCTCTCCCATCATCTATTTATCCCGAGGACTGTGACTGTGACGAGGGGACATCCTCTGTGTCTGGAGGAAAGAAGGTTTGTACATAAACATAGAAGAGGATTCTTTACGGTAAGAGCAGTGAGACTATGGAACTCTCTGCCTGAAGAGGTGGTGATGGTAAGTTCACTAAAAGAGTTCAAGAAGGGCCTGGATGTATTTCTGGAGGGTATTACAGGTTATAGTTACTAGAGAGGGGTTGTTGATCCAGGGAGTTATTCTGATTGCCTGATTGGAGTCGGGAAGGAATTTTTCCCCCTAAAGTGAGGAAAATTGGCTTCTACCTCACAGGGTTTTTTTTTTGCCTTTCTCTGGATCAACTTGTAGGAAAACAGGCTGAACTGGATGGACAGATGTCTTTTTTCGGCCTTACAAACTATGTTACTATGTTACAGTAATCTTTAGCTCCACCTACACAGACAGGATGGATTATCAGTATTACAATGCCTCTACCATAATCCATCTGATGACTATCGAGCAAGTTGGTCATGCAAGTACCAATGCAGCACCAAGGGTATCACGCAAGTACCAATTCCATACACTATAATCACCTAAGCAAGTTACACATGCACTGGTGACCAGGGTATCAAGAGGGTGTGTTTAGTAGAGTGATTATTGAGTGCAGCACTGATGGGATCACTAAAGTATTGAATCGATGCATAGTATGAACTTAATCAACCTTGCTTGACTTCGTCCTAGGTCACCTCAGTGGCAACCTTCATTTATTGTCATTATCATGTTTTCAGTGTGTTTGCATTTATTGAATTGCATATAATTGCTACTAACCTCTGTATTGTGCTATGAACACCTACGTAAGCATGGCTTCTACTTCATTAGTACCTGTACCACCTTGTGGGAACAACTGACCTGTACCCATGTAACGATTTTACCCAAGAGTGAATTTTTTATGCAACTGTATTTGATAGAGTTCTCATTAGTGGGGTCATTGATTATCATGGGATTTTCCTTGATATGATTCATGGATTTGGTCATAGTGCTAATTGACCTTGATAACCTTTGTGAGATGAATTATGTACATCATCCATTGTATTGGTCTTGTAGATCAATTCATATATTGACTCATACTGATGGATATGTACCTTTGATGGCAGTTTATTCTGTTTATTCATGGTGTACAGGAGGTTCCTAAGGTCATTCCATTTTTTAGGAAGGGCCTATCAAGTGTAGGAATAGCAGAGAGGGACATTACTTCTCTCATCAGCACCCATAGGCCTTTCTGTGTGACAGATAGAATATTTTGGACCGTTTTTTTAACTATTATTGAATAAAGGTTACATTTTAGTGGTGGTGGTTCTGTCATTTACAGAGGCAGAGGAGTAGTAGTAGTACCAGACAGCTACAGGTCTAATCTGGCATTGTTCAATAATGTATACCACATTCTCCAGAAGGCATGTTCAGGAATATGGTGCACACTATACCACAGTTATACCTTGATGTATGATAATTTGCGTGATGATTTTTACTTAATATTGTATTCATTGTAATCTATCTTGCATTTGGCTGCAAACTATAATTTAATCTGATCCTTAAATAGGTCTGAAATAATAAGGAATATTTGAACTTTCTTTAAATGTTGTCAAAGTTCATATAATTTATTGACATTATGGTATAACGATAAATCCTGGAGTGCTATATTACTGTATTCTTCTGCAGATACTGCAGTCAGAGCAATAGCTTCTAAAACTAATTTGTACTGCCATTCTGCAAACACTGACTAAGCTATGCAGAGGTAATATATTAGCTTTTCAAAATCATACTTCCTAATTCTGCACAGGAGGTCATTTATTTTATCATGGATGACTTGTTTTATTCTAGTCATGCTTGCTGTGTAGGTAATTTACTATTTGTATTACTTCTTGTAAAACTCTGAGGTACTGTATTAATAAAACACAATCTATTTTTAAAGGGGTTGGCCCACCATAAAAACATATCACCTACACAGGATAGGTGAAGCTTCCTTCTAATTGCTACAACCCCCACCGATCGTCAGAACTAGACATTTGAGCCCATGTGTGAATGGAGCAGTGGAGAAAGCTAAGGGCTGTAGTCAGCTACTACCATCCATCTCACTGACTGCGAATGAAGCAGTATTGTGCATGTCTGACCACAGCTCAATTCAAATCATCCACTTGGAATGTCACACACATGATTGAAGGAAGGAAGTCACAGCAATCAGACACTTTTCACCCTGCTTGTGGAAAATTGATGTTATGGTGGGATAACCTCTTTAAATATATCATTATTTACAAATAATTAACAAAAAATATTATTTTTCCATAATACCTTAATGGATTTTTGTTTATTTTTAAATACATTGAAAAAAAACTTTTTCAAACACCACTATCTTATATATTTAATTTTAGTTTAATTAATTAGGTTTAAATTTAAAGAAGAGAAAGGGTTGTATTTTTAAATCTTATAGCTATTTTTTATTTTTTAAAACCTCCTTGGGTGTGCAATATTTGAGACAGACATACTTCCTTCCTGTATTGTCTGTATAGAAAGGGTAGCAAGGTTTTATAAATATAAATAATAAATATAATAAATTTAAATTATTAAATTATTACTGGAGCATAGCCCTCACTCCCAGAGACAAGGAAGTGACAGTAGGATGCAAAAAGAGGTATATGTCCTGCCTTATCTAGGGCTCCAGTAGTGCAAACGAGCTATCATCTGTATATAGCCCCATCTTGTAATGATAAGGAGATGACTCTGCTGACCTTGACCAAGTTTACACAGCAAAGATCTGATTGTGTGTGCTCTAGTGGTCAATGTCAAACAGGGGTTTACCACCAATGAGGCCAGGTGAGGCAATCGCCTCAGGCAGCACCAGGTAGGGGCAAGAGGGGGTAGCAGAAGAGACATGGGCAATGAGAGCTTTCATTGTAGCAAAGGTGTTAAAAAATTGGCATTGGAGGGGGTGTGGTTTCATTTTTCACCTCAGGCAGCAGAAAGGCTAGGTACACCCCTGATGACAAAATTAAAACAATTTCAGAGTTTTTATATATGAAAAGCCATGTAATATTATTTTGTTAGAAAAAAAAATACAAGCAACCACAAACGTTTTCCTTGTGGTACTGCCAGTCTCAGTGATCAGATGAGTTAGAGAAACTCACTTAACACAACAGCTTTTCCTTTCACCTATAAAGTTTGATTGCCTGTTGTCTTGAGTCTCTGTAACTGAGTATGAGGAATTAATTTACTAAAGTTGGCTCAGTGATGAAACTGAACAGGTTTTACTTGTCACTGACAGTCAAATAAAGCTTAAATATGAACAGGCTGCTTATGTTGCTACATTTTTAGTAATAGGCTCAGATTTATGGCAGCCTATTACATTTGTAACAATGGCCATTACCATGACTGATACACCCAGCATTCACCAGCTGACAGGGCACCTTATGCCAGCTTTGATGTTGATTATAGGTAGTAATTTGATGAAACACATGGTCAGCACAGCACATCCATTTTACAGCTTCTGATGTCAGCTTTATTTGTTGCAATTTATATTTTCTTGTGTAGATTCATCTGAAGAATGTGGCTGGTTATAAATTCTTTAAAGAGCCATTCATTACATTGTCATATCATTAAATTCAAATGAAGAGGCCCACCACAGGATATAAAACACTACAGTAAGAGCAATTTAGTAACTACAATTCATGGTATGCACTTAATTTTATAGAAATGTACCTTATGTACAGTAAAATCCCATAGTACAGAAGATTTGGGACAGATGAGGTGCTACATGACTTTTTTTTATTTTTGGTGTTGAAGCTTATCTTTAGTACCTACAAAAGATTTCTAACATCTCCTATAGAATATATCTACTGAACCAGGAGCGGACTGGGAATTTAAAGTGGCCCTGGAAAAAATACCAAAAGTGGCCCCATTTTTTTAGTTGGGTCCAAATTAATGGAAGGTAGGGCCAGCAATACCATATTTTGGTACATTATATCACCTCAAATACCACAGTCCATCATAAAATACTGCCAGCAGCACAAAATACGTCCCCAAAACTTCCACTAGCTGTCTGTGAGGAGGGTTCAAGTGGCCCCCTGGGCATCGGCCCACCGGGAAATATCCCTGTAAGGTCTATGGCCAATCCGCCCCTGTACTGAACTGAATCCTCAAACATTCAGACCTTACATTTTGAGAATCATTTTACATCCTTACATGTCAAAACACTGAGAGAGCTCAAATATTGTCACATGGACCTCATTATAACACTGGTGGGAGCTTAATGAGTACCTATGAGAAGGATCAACTATATTACACCAAGCATACGGATACTAGTAGGGTTTCTTTAAGTAAATGAGGGCTTAAGTAAACCAAAGGGCGGGGCCTAGCTCTCAATTTTCCAAAGCTGGCCATGCCCTACAGTGCACTGAAGTTCTCATTGACATAAATTATGAATCTACTCTTAATCTAGAATGTCACATCCAATTTTCACAATAGAGATATCATTTTAATCAGCAGGACCAACTCTATCAGATAGCATGCCTGGTTTTATTGGGATTGATCCTGCTGATAGATGATTTTTAAATTTGGACAACCTTAACTCGCTCCCAAAAGTTTATCTCTGTTAGCACTGTTCACAGTCTTGTAAAAGAATGAAATGATTGTGAGAAGGTATACAAATTTTTACACAACACTGTAAATGAAGACCTCATTAGGTAGTGTTAGAGAATGTTATAAAATAATAAAAGTAGCCTTATTTACTTGTCTGACGCAAGTGCTCCTGGCCAGGGAAGTCTATAGCTACAGATAGACTGGGGCTGCATTGAGGATGTCTCTGACTACCCCATGTGACCACTGAGGCAAATGATTGGCTGTGGCAATCAAGTAAGGTATTTGGGCATGACATCACAGGAAGACCTGAAGCAAAGATTGTTGGGGATCACTTGAGCACCATGTGGTGGATAGGAAAAGTGAATAAGGCTCTTTTTGTTATTTTATACCTCCTGCTTTAGAGTCTCAGAAAAAATGTTTTGTTTTTTTGTTTTTATTTATAAACAGGATATTTTTTTGTCCATGGGCTGTTTGGTATTGGAGCTCAGCACAGTTCACTTGAATTGGGATTACAGACAAATACAGGCACCATCCATCCACCAGAGTAGTGTTTTTTTAATTTTTATTTATATAATAAAACCAATACAATTATGAAAACCAAATTTATAAGCAAATGCTAAGCAAATCTAAATATGTGATTTTAATTTGATATTTGCTTATACATTTTTAACATGGAGATGTTTGTGTTGGATATAGCTCTTCCATATTTAGCACATGATTTCACATTTTTGGTAATAGAAACAATTCTTTAAGTCGAGAATAAACAATTTGCCTGCAGCACCCAGAGAATTTTAGATTGTCGCTAGTAGGGAGTTAAGTGCTGATGTATGCTAACAGGTCTAGTTTTTCCTTCTAAGGCGGTAATTATATTTTTGATTATTTCAGAGTTAATTTGATCAAAAATGGCTTGTTCTTAATGTGGAATTAGTTCATTAAAGGCCAAAGTCTCCAAGGGAAAAACGTCTTTAACTGTAAACTGAGACATTAAAATAAGGGAAATAATGATATTAATCTAATTAAGCTTTGTTTCTACACCTCGATCAGTTTACACAGTCATCTTAGTTTGTAAATTTATTAGAATATGCTATATAATCACTACTTTTTCAGTATTCCAGTGATATATCTCATGCATATTATAATTCATTTAATTTGTGTTCTACATGTATATCTATGGTTAATATACATAGATATATTGTTGACCAAACTATCTTTTGGTAAGAATTATAATATCTGGTCCCCACTTTACTGTTTATGTTTATCCAGGAGGGGAAAGAAGAAATTGTAAGCTTGACTTGGTCAAATTTATTCTGTCTTTTCCATTCTTTTTGGTAAGCCACTATAGATTGATGGTAGATCCCAATAACAAACATCAAGTCCTGATTTATCAAGACCGATGTGTGCTACGCTAGTCTAATAGGGTGTTTACCACTGGAGAAGGCATGTAATTTATGTGAGGTGCAGGCCTTGTCATAAATTAAATGCCTCCATCGGCAGTCCATGTGCCAGACTGAAATCTTTGTCAGTTTTAAGCTACTATACATTTCAGTCATTATTTAGGCCAGTTTATGAAAAATTTGCCAGGGCTAATGGCTACACCCACACCAAACCCTTACCATGCCCCCTTTTCAAAAAACTGGTGAAAAAAACCCTGTTTACTGTAATCCAAGTAGAGAAAAAACAGGAGGATAAGACATAGCATGCAACTTATGGCCAATTTGCATCCTCAGATGTGATAGAATGTGATTAGAGATGATGTGATAGAATGTGATTAGAGATGAGCAAATCGAATCCCACGAAGTGGAATTCTATCCGAATTTCAAGATAAATTTAACCTGAATACGAATCCGAATCGATTTAACCTGAAATAGTGTAAAATAAACAAAAAAATCCATACTTACCTCCTCCATTTGCTCGTGATGGGCCGCCAGCCGTCATCTTGATTGAAGATCTCGGAAGAAATCCCATGCGTAGTGACGTATGACATCACTACATCGGATGGCGTGATGCCGTAATCTCGCGCCGCACGAGATTTCGCACCAGATCTTCAAGCAAGATGGCGGCGGACAGCCCGTTGCGAGCAAATGGAGGAGGTAAGTATGATTTTATTTTTTTATGTTAATTTTACACTTTTTTGCACTCAGATGCCACAATCATGTATGAACGCGACATCTGAGGGGTACAATGACGGGGGCGGCGCTATTGCAGCTCCCTGTCATTGCACCCACTACTTATAAAAAAATGCGCTTCGTGGCAAAGTACTTTGTCACGAAGCAAATTTTTTTGTAAAATTCGGCGAATCAGCTGAATCGAACTTTTCAAAAGTTCGCTCATCTCTAATCATGATGGAAATGTGTTTAGTTTCAAGTAACTTCGTACCTTTTTAATGATTCAACATTTCTGTCCAAGTTGACTGCATTGATTGCTAAGATCAGTTTGTACGTATATTGCCATTTTATGTAAAAGGTTGTGCAGTATAATGTGGATTTTATTACAGTCTAAAAACTCAAGTAATGTGTATGGGCAATGGCACCTGATGTTAAGTATTAATGTTTTCTTTTTCATTGATTGAAGTAAACATTTCTAAACAAGGAAATAATGGAAGCCTCAAGCTGTTTCCATGGGGTTTGGAATTGTTCGCTAATAAGTATTTCACATTGGCCACGGAAACACGAATGCACAAGAGAATGGAAAGAACCCAGTAATCATAATAGAACTAAAATAAGCATTCTTAGCAGGTGTAGAATCCACCTCAATGACTGTAAATCACATAGAAAGGCTTTTAACGGCACAGCATTAAAAGAGCTTGTGCTTACAAATCCTTACTATTTTCATAGTTTACTTATGAAGTTCAGACATGTATTCATATGTGTGCTGTATAGTATTGTAAATGTAACGAATGTTGTTCACTAGAAACATCATTAGGATACTCAATTAAGCTGTTGACTGCTTTCACAATTTATGCTGATGTGTAGCAAAAATTGCACCATATTACACAGAAAATAACTATGACTAGAATACTAGAATAGAATACTTTTGAGTTAATGAATACAAAAAAGTATTATGGGAGTGATACAAGTGGTGTTCAATAAATCTTCCTGAATATGAAAACAACATTTTCTGAGAAAATTGAACTTACTACTTGAATTTATTCCCCCTGACTTCAACACATTTATTCCACTATCAGATGCCCTCAGAATAGGATATTTCTTGCTCCTGCAGTTACCCTGTTACTGCCTCTTTAACTGCATTATCATCAGGAAATCATTTCCCACACATACATTTCTTCAGGTTCTGAAAGACAAAGTAATTACTGGGAGCTAGGACTGGACTGTAGGGTGGATGGTTAAGCTCCACAAAGCCGCATTTTCTGACAGCAGATTGTGATTTGCAAGACTTGTGAGCTTGCGCATTGTTATGAAACAGCAACACTTACCAACAATTTACCAGGGCGTTTCTCTTTAATTGCCTCACGTAATGCCTTCAGTGTTGAAGCATAGGTATTTTCAATAAGTGTTGTTTTGTATGCATGAATTATAGCAACTAATAATTCTGTATCCCAAAAACTGTTGCCATGATATTTCCAGCTAAGTGCTGCACATGAAATTTTTTTGAAGTTGGTGACCTCTTGTGCTTCCCCTGCATGGACACTTGTTTGGTCTCAGGATCATGCTGGCGGATCCATGTTTTTTCACCCTTAATAATTCGAGAATATAAGTCTCCTGGATTTTCTCTAAGCATATCTAAGTTCTCTTGACTGAATTGCTGGCAACAAGTTTTTTTGCTCAGGCTCAACATTCCTGGCACCCATCTTTGACATCATCAATGATACTGGAAATTTTGCCAACTTAAATGCAGAATTCATGAGCTAGAACACTTATTTTGACCTAATGATCTTCCAAAATCATAGCCTTCAATTTATGGCTCATTTTAAATTGTTTCCCTACCCCATTGAAACTGCTTGGACCTAAACTTTACTTGGTAGTAGGAAGGTGCATCATCACCATATACAACTATCATCCTTTCATAGATTTCTTTAATCTTCTTTTCTTCATTTTGTAAGGAATGTAATCATAGACGAAACTCCAAATCCCTCACTTTCTTTGTAGACGTACACTGTACTGCAATTGCCATCCTGTCACTTCCAGTTTTTTAATTAGATTGAACTGCTACTATGTGTGTTGCATGTCCAGACATGTCTTAACCTACATAGGGAAGCTCAGCTCTCCTTGCACTGACAGAACATGCTGGGGTAGATAACTTATTGAACACCCCCTTGCATCTAACCAGAAATGTCATATTGCCAGGGCTTCTTCTTCAGGCAAGATTACAAATGAATGAAAAATAGGAAACAAGCACAACAATTAGAGGATGTTACATCAAGACATATGAATGGGGAGATACACAATTAAGATAACATAGTAACATAGTTTATACGGCCAAAAAAAGACATCTGTCCATCCAGTTCGGTCTGTTTTCCTACAAGTTGATCCAGAGGAAGGCAAAAAAAACCCTGTGAGGTAGAAGCCAATTTTCCCCACTTTAGGGAAAAAAATTCCTTCCCAACTACAATCAGGCAATCAGAATTACTCCCTGGATCAACGACCCCTCCAGATTATTATTATTACCCTCCAGAAATGCATCCAGGCCCTTCTTGAACTCTTTTAGTGAACTTACCATCACCACCTCCTCAGACAGAGAGTTCCATAGTCTCACTGCTCTTACTGTAAAGAATCCTCTTCTATGTTTGTAAGATAAAGCAATAAAAACTTTGGTGGCCATATGATCACTTCTAGGATGCATTGTTCTTCTTTACATTGAAGATAATCCCTAATGACACTGACTGTATGTTTGGGGTCAATGTCCTGATGCAGAATAAATATGAAGCCAATTGAACATCTTCTTGATGTTATTGCATGGTGGATACATAACCAGTGCTGAATTGCAAACCCAAACGTGCAAGGAACAAACCTGCTTCACTGTTCACTGACACTCATTACTGTACCACTCTATAGCCCTTTAGTGAAAAACTGCCTTCAGGTGCCAAGCACACATTCAATTCAAGTCAATCAGTTTCATAGGTACAAATCTGCTGACAGATGCCCCTTTAGACCACTTGTGATTATATGTCTTTCATTTGCTGCAGTAAGTTTCTTTGGGAGACCACTACATCTATAGATCTTAACATTGCCCAATTTTTGGTGCTTCTGCAATAGAGCACATTTTGAAATCCCAATTTGCTTTGCAATCTTTTCCATGGAGAGACCTGCTGATACAGCAAAACTACCTTGTGTCTTGTTGCTTTGGTCAGTCTTGCAATGGTGTATGACTTGTGAAATAAAACTGTCTTCCACAACCTCACCTTTGTAGCATCATTTGGCTGTTCCTCACCCACTTTTAAGCCCCCTACACCACTGTTTCTATTTCAGTTAATGGCTATATTTCAACCTAAATATGAAAATGAAGATTACTACCACCTGGTATAACTGGTTAATCATATACCTAGTTATAATGCTACAATATCCCTGGCTTTGTGCAAGTATACCTAAAAGTTGATGCTTTTTGAATGCAGAGGGTGGTAACAACAAATATTGATTTGATTTAGACTTCTCATTTATTAATTTTTCAGTTTCTTAATTGATAAAAACTAAAACTTTTCCGCACTTTTGTACATTTACAATGAAAGTCAGTGACAGATGTTTGCAATTGTATACACGCAAAATCATATATATTTAGGGCACATATTCAATAAACTAGCTTTAGAATGACAGCTATGTAGTCTCTAATAAAATGTCCTGCCTAGGCAGAAAGAGGCTTGAATTTTTATTCTCCATAATTAAGCTTTAAGAGGAGGAATTTTTAGTGTTCCACAGCCCTTAATACATATAAATGGCTGAATCATTTCCCAAATGCAGATATCTGAAAATGCTGAAACTCATTCCAGTGTTTATTCATTGTAACAGTGATGAGATTGTTAATCTTTTTAATGGTCTAGTTTAGTCCAAGTATAAATAAATATAAAGCTGATTTAACTGGTATGGAAGCAAACGAAATAATTTCATGAGAAAGCAGCTACAGAAAACAAAAGCATCTCCTCTGAAACCAGTTAGAAGGCAGCCTATTCACTAATTAGATTGAGTAGTGTTTGACATATGGACATTACCAGAATAGACTTTCTCCTAGGGAGGCAGTTGTCCATCAAGACTTGTGTCTGCAGACTGAAGACACATTGAACAACTTTCTGTACAACAGACCATTTTCACGGAAAAAAAGATTCAGTAAACGTTCTGAAATAAGCTGTCAGCGCAAATATAAAAATGTAACAAATGAAAATCTGCCTGTTGATATGCAGCAGGAAACAACTACAATAATTTCATTTCGGAATAATATACAATGAGTGCATAATACATACAATCTACATAATGTATCACACATTAGAATAAATGGTGCCTTTTCTATTGATACCGAAGCATTATATTTGGAATTTGTACCGTTAAGTAAAAGGGTGCTGGGAGGCTTAACTCATCACATTGACATTGACCACACTAAAAATCAAAAACATGTTGCAAAGTCAGATACTAATAGAAATGATCCAGCTAAGATGCTATGAAATCCAAAGGCACCATAGAGATTAAAATAATACTATTGACAGGTTGACATCATCCACAATGAGTTATTAAGATAATGCAATGTTCACAATGCCATTAAATGGAAACATTTCCTCAGTTTCATTATTCTTGTAAGAATAATCAGCCTGCTCTTTATGTTACATATGACAGATTTTATGATGAACATGATTAATTTTGTAATTAAAAAGAGTACAAATTGGCCAAGAGTATGGTAGAAACCAGGCTATTATGTGTAGTTTTCATTCTGGTACATCCTAAGCAATACACAAATTATGGTGTCAGGGTAGATGTGAGCCACGTGATAAAATTTTTATTTGGAAGCATTTTATTTTAGACTTAAATAGGTTTACCTACCAAAGGAGGTGATGCCATATGTTAGGATATCTAATGACTTTCTATTGAGTGGTGATTTGACTAATAGAACCCCACAATCTTTAGAATAAAGGGGTCACAGCACTAGATAAACATTGTAGCTCTTTCATTTCTTTATTTTAAAATCTCTTTTTATTAAATTTTGTCAAAAACATTTCAAAGTCTGATAATAATCAGAAAGATATTAGGAATAGAGATGAGAGAGCATACTCGTCCGAGCTTGGTACTCGTTCGAGTATTAGGGTACTCGTACGTACTCGCAGCTCGGACGAGTATCTCGCCATACTCGAGGAAATGGCAACTTCCGCATCGTGCTTTTCTGGCGCCTAAAAACACAGCCAATCACAAGCCAGGAAACTCTACAGTACACCCAGCATCACGTGGGGCCCTTACATGTCGATAGCAGGGGTTGGCTGGCCTGATCAGGTGACCCTGGAATATACTACCGACTGGCCGCGGCGCTCGGCTCAGATGCCGTCTGGATGTCGTTAGGGATAGAGCTGCTGCCTTTCAGGGACAGTGTTATAGCCTGCATTTAGTTGTCTGTTAGGCAGGGATCACCCACAAAGAATCCAACAGCCCTTCTAAGGGCTAGAAGACATTTTATTTATTTATTTTTTTTGTCACTTGGCTGGCTGGCACTAGTAGTGCAGCTATCGCCATATCTAACCCTGTTTTGTTTTTTTTTTTCTATCTCAGTGATACAAATCCATTGCACACAGCACTGTGGAACCAATCTGTGTGTCACAGTTCAGCACTGATTCACTCCAATCCATATATACTGTCCAGGTGA
This sequence comes from Rhinella marina, assembly GCA_900303285.1. Lineage (NCBI taxonomy): Eukaryota > Metazoa > Chordata > Amphibia > Anura > Bufonidae > Rhinella > Rhinella marina. The sequence goes on from ONZH01015713.1 coordinate 79,964, forward strand.
CACTTTCTGTACGTCACACAATACAACCAAGTCATTTGCTACCAATATCATCTACCGCTTGATCCAGAAAATTCTCTGTGTGACATTTCTCTGAGTCACGACTAAATAGCCACCGTTAACAGGGTGTCAGTGAGTTCTACCATATTTCCTGCACGTCACATTCCCAAAAAAACAAAATATATAAAAAAAAAATTATTAGTTCAGTTGCTTTAGCTCAGTGATACAAATCCATTTTACTCAGCTTTGTGTAACCTTTCTGTGTGTCACAGTTCAGCACATTCGCTCCCATCCGTATATACTGTCCAGGTGACACTTTCTGTACGTCACACAATACAACCAAGTCATTTGCTACCAATATCATCTACCGCTTGATCCAGAAAATTCTCTGTGTGAAATTTGTCTGGGTCGCAGACTAAATAGCCACCGTTAAGAGGGTGTCAGTCAGTTCTACCATATTTCCTGCACGTCACGTTCGCAAAAAAACAAAATATAAAAAAAAAAAATTATTAGTTCAGTTGTTTTAGCTCAGTGATACAAATCCATTTTACTCAGCTACGTGTAACCTTTCTGTGTGTCACAGTTCAGCACATTCGCTCCCATCCGTATATACTGTCCAGGTGACACTTTCTGTATGTCACACAATACAACCAAGTCATTTGCTACCAATATCATCTACCGCTTGATCCAGAAAACTCTCTGTGCAACATTTCTCTGGGTCGCAGACTAAATAGCCACCGTTAACAGGGTG
>ONZH01015714.1:0-19468 GCA_900303285.1 Rhinella marina
TTAGCTTGGTCTGCCGATAAATATCTCACATCTGAGGCCAGCAGCTCTAAACAAAAGAAAAAGCAGCTGAGCAATCAGCTAAATGTGGAGCACTCACCGCCCAGTGGTTGTGACGTGTATTGCAGTTTTTTACAGTTTAGTTACAATCTCGCGATATCATGTTGTTTTGCTATCAGGACAAAACTGTCACCACTCTGAGTTTGGAGATAAGTTAAGTGTGGACGCATCTGTATATATATATATATATATATATATATATATATATATATATACGTACTAGCAGAAGGACTTGGCTTCGCCCGGGTATATTTCATCTATTTCATTTAATGTTTGTGTGTTGTTAAAAGATATGAACAGTGACCTCTACAGCACCCCGCCTCCTTAACAGTGACCTCCAGAGCCCCCTACCCCTTAACACTGACCCCCCTCCACAGTGCCCCGTCTTCTTAAAATAGGACCTCCACAGTAGCCCATCCCCTTAAGTTTGACCTTCACAGCAGCCTGCCCATTTAATAGTGTGTTCCACAGCACCTCACCCCCTTGACAATGACCTCCACTGGGGCCTGCCTCCTTAACAGTGACCTTTACAGCACCCACCCCTTAACACTGAAAATAGGTTACAGTTCCCTTAACTGACCTCCACCATTCCTGGCCTCCTTGACAGAGACCTCCACAATGACTGCCCCTTTAACAGTGACTTTCACAGTACCCCGCTTCCTTTACAGTGACTGTCAGAATACCCCGCTATCTTAACAGTGACCTCACAGTACCCTGCTGCCCCTTTAATAGTGGCATCCACAGTCCCCCCTCCATTAACAGTAACCTCCACAGCAGCCTCCCCCCTTAACAGTAATATCCACAGCAGCTTCTGGCCAGAGGTCCAGTTTTAGGCCGGACAGTCCGGCTTTAAGACTCCCTGTCCTCCGTCCAGCGCAGGGCCTGAATAGACATTTAAAGCAGACTTACAGCAGTAAAGAAAAATAGCTGGGTTGTTATGGAAACCTGGTGTGAAACTGTGTGTGTGGAAACTAAGGGCCTGTGAGCTTCTATTGGCTGATAAGAGTCTTGTGACCAGGCTTCTGTTGGCTAATGCATTTTTGGGGGATATCTCAGAAGTGGTATGTCCTGGAATGCTGAGACCCAGTCTAAAACCTTCCTGGAAACACCTGATGTACCTATGTGCCAAATTTCCTGACTTTAAATGCAATGGTGCGAACATACACACATACATACATACACATATACATTCACTCAGCTTTATATAATATATATATATATATTTTATATATATATATATATATATATATATATATATATATATATAGATATAGATATATATATACACACACATATATATATATAATTTATATATATATATATATAAAAATATATAAATATATATATATTTTAATTCTGCCGATCATCTTGTGTAAAGGATTTTTGCAGGAAGAGTTGACATTTTTATTGGTACCATTTTTGGGATGCATAAGATTTTTTTGATGTTTAATATTACACTTTTTGGAGCAAGGTGGCCAAAAAATGGTCATTTTTGTGTTTTTTTTTAACTGCATTCACCTGAGGAGGTAGATTGATTTTTTTTTTTAATAGAGCTGGTCGTTATAGATACAAAGATATCTAATATGTCTATTTTTTATTATTTATTAAAATATATTTATTTATTAAAATATATATATTTTTTTCTTAAGTTTGACACAGTTAGTTCCGAATTAATATGTCACAAATTGCAATATATATGGTATACCCAGGCCCCCCTGCCTAATCATATTCATCCCACTTGGTGGCCCAATCTCAGTGTAAAGGCTTGGAACTTAAACTGCAGGGGGAGTTTATCACCGTTTGCATTACCTTCTAGTGCACACACATTTATACTGTGCTGTCAGTTTTACAGGCAGTTGTAATTTATCGCTATCTACATCACTGTACAGGGCACAAAGATTCATAGCTAATCCCTTCTGTTAGCTGTCGAATTACAGTGCGTACTGTGGTCAATAAAATCATCACATACAAGTCTATGGGAGCGATCCTTCCCATTGAAATGAATGGGGCGTTTAGGTGTAATTACACCTACTCACCACTACCCCTGGTACGGCTAGGATGTAAACAGTTAAGAGGAGGCAGCCCTGGTACGGCGCGCACCTCCTCTTCAAACAGCTGATCGACGGGGGTGCCAGGTGTCGGACCCCGGCTGATCTGATATTGATGACCTATCCTGAGGATAGGTCATCAATAATTATAACTTGGAGAACCCCTTTAACATAAGACGTCTGTCAGACAGCAACAGCTAAACATCTCACAGTTGGTAAATGAGGCCTCTCATTCGACCTGTTGTTGGGATCAGGACTTGCCATTCAGCATCCATGGGCTTCTGTTTCTGCTGACCAGGAGGAGGGTGGGTGTTGGGGGTAGGTACACCCCAATCCTGTAGGAGACGGATTCCTTCCAGGACTTAGGAAGCGCTGTAGTATTTTCCATTGGAGTTTATCAGTAGCTTCACTGGAAAACCCTATCGATAACAGATGTTATTCTCTCATAGAGTGGAGGTGATGGGTAGTAGTTGTATTCTTAACCCTTTCAGTACCGAGCCACTTTTCACCTTAAATCCCAGGCCGATTTTTGCAAATCTGACGTGTCACTTTATGTGGTAATAACTTTAGAATGCTTTTACTTATCTAGGCCATTCTGAGATTGTTTTCTCGTGACACATTGTACTTCATGACAGTCATAAATTTGAGTCAATATACAGTACAGACCAAAAGTTTGGACACACCTTCTCATTCAAAGAGTTTTCTGTATTTTCATGACTATGAAAATTGTAGGTTCACACTGAAGGCATCAAAACTATGAATTAACACATGTGGAATTATATACTTAACAAAAAAGTGTGAATCAACTGAAAATATGTCTTATATTCTAGGTTCTTCAAAGTAGCCACCTTTTGCTTTGATTACTGCTTTGCACACTCTTTGCATTCTCTTGATGAGCTTCAAGAGGTAGTCACCTGAAATGGTTTTCACTTCACAGGTGTGCCCTGTCAGGTTTAATAAGTGGGATTTCTTGCCTTATAAATGGGGTTGGGACCATGAGTTGTGTTGGGCAGAAGTCAGGTGGATACACAGCTCCTACTGAATAGACTGTTAGAATTTGTATTATGGCAAGAAAAAAGCAGCTAAGTAAAGAAAAACGAGTGGCCATCATTACTTTAAGTAATGAAGGTCAGTCAGTCCAAAAAATTGGGAAAACTTTGAAAGTGTCCCCAAGTGCAGTCGCAAAAACCATCAAGCGCTACAAAGAAACTGGCTCACATGAGGACCGCCCCAGGAAAGGAAGAGCAAGAGTCACCTCTGCTGCGGAGGATAAGTTCACCTGAGTCACCAGCCTCAGAAATCGCAGGTTAACAGCAGCTCACATTAGAGACCAGGTCAATGCCACACAGAGTTCTAGCAGCAGACACATCTCTACAATAACTGTTAAGAGGAGACTGTGTGCAGCAGGCCTTCATGGTAAAATAGCTGCTAGGAAACCACTGCTAAGGACAGGCAACAAGCAGAAGAGACTTGTTTGGGCTAAAGAACACAGGACACAGGGGTAACAGGAGAAAAGCACCCCATAATTTGTTACCCATTTTCTCCTGAATACGGCAACACCCCATATGTGGTGGTAAACTGCTGTGGGGGCACATGGCAGGACTCAGGATTCAGGATTTTGATTGATTGGTTTGCAGGAGCCATTGATTTTTATTTTTTTGAGTTATTGTCTTATGTGGGGGCTCATTTTTTGCGGGACGAGATGACGGTTTGATTTGTACCATTTTGGGGTAAATGCGCCTTTTTGATCGTGTGGTATTACACTTTTTGTGAGGCAAGGTGAAAAAAATGGCTGTTATGGCATAGTTTTTTAAAAAATTTTTTTACAGCATTCGCCTGGGGGGCCATCTCATGTAATATTTTTATAGAGCAGGTTGTTACGGACAAGGCGATATCCAATATGTCTAACTTTTTTATTTTTGGAAAGTTTTACACATTAGATTTATTTTTGAACAGAATAAAATCTTTTTTTGTGTTGCCATTTTCAGAGAGCCATATTTTTTTTATTTTTCGGGCGATTGTCTCAGGTAGGGTATAATTTTTGTGGGACAAGATAACGGTTTGATTGGTACCATTTTGGGATAAATACGCTTTTTTGATCGCCTGCTATTACACTTGTAAGGGAAGGTGACCAAAAAATGTCTGTTTTGTCACGTTTTTTTTTTCTTTTTTTTTCTTTTTTTTTTTTTTACTGCGTTCACCTGGCGGGGTGGATGACATGATATTTTTATAGAGCCGGTCGATACGGATGTGGTGATACCTAATATGTTTATCTTTCTTTTTTTACCTTTTTTTTTACAATTTTTTTTAACTTTTTTTTGGAAAATGGTGTTTGTTACAATGCAGTACAATACTTTTGTATTGTAATGCATTGGCTGTAAGTGTATTACTCAATGTAATACACTTACAGCCTGCTTCCTGTGCGATCCAGGGGGCTGGATCGCATAGGCACGCAGGGATAGCAGCCACGATGCCTAAGGAAGGCATCGGGCTGCTATCCGAGCCATCGGGTCCCCGTCACAGCAGCGCGGGGACCCGATGGCCCCCCACTCGCCATCCTGAATCCCTGAACTCCCGCACACCACATGTGCCGCGGTCAGCTGGCGCATTCAGCAGGGGTCCGGCACCTGGGCACAGCCGGACCCCCGCCACTGATTGGGCGGGCGCAGCTTCTGTGTCCCGGCTTTTTGCGCTGGGACTCTAAGGGTTAAGCAAAGCGTTGTGGCTGAAAGATCAGCATAAAGCTTAATTTGTTGATATGGAATCGGCAGTTCCTTCTGCGACCTGGCAGTCGCCATAGCTTTTTCTTTTATATGGAAAAGGTGAACATGTGCTAGCACATCTCTGGGCACCGATTCCGGAATGCATTTAGGTCGCACCTTTCTGTGTGCACGGTCTATCACGTGGATCGTAGTTGGCCAATATCTGTTTTTGGAGACATTGTATAAATGATAACAATTCTGAAGAAGTTACATCCTCTGCAATGCCCCTAAATTTTATATTGTTTCTTCGAGACCAGTTCTCTAAATCAGAGACCTTAGCCTGCAGTGACTCAAACTCTTCTGTCAGATCATAATGAGAGTCAATAAGGTGGTTATGAGAACTTGCAAATTCACTCATTTTATACTCCACATGCTTTACTCTGCCAGATAAGTTGCGAAGTTTAGTCTGGAGTGGGGTGTGCAATTTAGTAATGTCCTGATGTAAGGAATGGCTGAAAGCTACCGTAACAGGAGTTCTTTAATAAGGCAGCCTGAGGCAGAGGCCTGGATGGAGGCGAAGGATGCAGCAATAGAGTCAGGTAATTGAGATGTGGTGGCCCCTTGGAGTGGGTTAACCTCCTTGTTGGAACGCTGGGCCTCTACTCTGGTCCACTGCTTGGCGGTACTGTCTGACAGGGACTATTGAGCCGCTCTGTCTATTGCATCTGGTGGAGAAGACTGGGAAGAGGAGGTTAGGCCCTTTGAGCCCCTTTGTTCTTGTTTCGTCTCTGCAGGCATCACAGGAAGTCGAGACGCTGGCAGTGTGGATGGAGAATTTGCGCCCTTTTCATTATGATCTTTGTCTTTGTCAAAGTAAAAGTCCAATTTACCTTGCGCTTTATGTGCCCTCTTCCCCCTGGTCATCATGTGGTGTTTCCCCAATATAGTTATCCAGATGGCTGGACAAAATGAGAGGGATAAGCTTAATTAAAGCTGAGGTTGTCACTGTCGCTCCTCTAATGTGTGGCCATGCAGGTCTGCGGCTACCCATGCGCCCCCCCCCCATTCCCCATTACTGGACAATTTTAACAGCTCTTGCAGTGCAGTGGAAGACTTGAGGAACCGGGTGACAATGATATTGAAGACGAGCGCCATGCAGGGTGCATGGGTCAGCCCTCTTGACACAGCGCAGACAAAATGTTCTTCCTGTTGTCAGTAACCATGGTTCCTATCTCCAGTTGGTGAGGAGACAGTGTTTTGGTTTCTTTATTGATGGCACTTATCAGTTCCTCTCAGTGTGGCTCCGTTTCCCCAGGCAGACCTGGTGCAGAAACTTGTGACAATGTCTAGCTTTGCATAGGTGATATGCTGTGATCTGCCAGGTGGAGGATGATTAGGCAGAGGAAGACATTGGTGCAGAAATCCCAGCATTACAATGAGGAGGTGGTATTGCCATCATCTGGCCAAGTTGCGGATATGCCTGGTCCAGAACCACATTTACCCAGTGGGCTGTAAACGGCATACAGTTATGTGCAAAATAATAGCAATCTAACATGACTAATGTGTTTAACCCCTTCAGCCCCGGGCCTGTTTTCACCTTCCTGCCCAGGCCATTTTTTGCAAATCTGACATGTGTCACTTTATGTGGTAATAACTTTGGAACGCTTTTACTTATCCAGGCCATTCTGAGATTGTTTTCTCGTGACATATTGTACTTCATGACAGTCATAAATTTGAGTCAATATATTTCACCCTTATTTATGAAAAAATACCAAATTTACCAAAAATTTGGAAAAATTTGCAAATTTGCAAATTTCAATTTCTCTACTTTCAAAATAAACAGTAATACCTCCAAAAATAGTTATTATTTTACATTCCCCATATGTCTACTTTATGTTGGCATCATTTTGTAAATGTCATTTTACTTTTTTAGGACGTTATAAGGCTTCAAAGATTTGAATCAAATCTTAAATTTTTTATAAGATTTCCAAAACCCATTTTTTTAATGACCAGTTCAGATATAAGGTTACTTTGTGGGGCTTATATAGTGGAAACTCCCCATAAATCACCCCATTTTAGAAACTACACCCCTCAAGCTATTCAAAACTGATTTTACTAACTTTGTTAACCCTTTATGTGTTCCATGAGAATTGACGGAATATTGGAATGAAATTTCAAAATTCCATTTTTTTTAGCAGATTTTAAGTTTTAATCCAATTTCCATGAAACACATCAAGGGTTAACAACAAAAAAAACCCACAAACTCTATTACCCCAATTCTGTAGTTTACAGAAACACCCCATATGTGCTCGTAGCCCAATGTACTGGCGCACAGCAGGCTTCACAGTGGAAGGAGCACCATATGGCTTTTGGAGAGCAAAATTAGCTGGAATAATAATTGGGAGCTATGTCGCACATGAAGACCCCCTGAGCTGGCCCTACAGTGGAAACCCCCCAAAAGTGACCCCATTTTGGAAAGAGCACCCCTTAAGGAATCTTTCAAGGGGTGTGGTGAGCCCTTTGAGCTCAATGGGTTTTCCCAGAATTAGGATTCACGCGGAAGTGAAAATGAAAAATTGCAATTTTTTGACAAAAAAGTTGCTATACACCCACATTTTTCACATTCACAAAGGGTAACGGGACAAAATGCACCCCACATTTTAATCACCATTTCCCCCCGAACAGAGCAACACCCCATATGTGCTCGTAGCCCAATGTACTGGCGCACAGCAGGCTTCACAGTGGAAGGAGCACCATATGGCTTTTGGAGAGCAAAATTAGCTGGAATAATAATTGGGAGCTATGTCGCACATGAAGACCCCCTGAGCTGGCCCTACAGTGGAAACCCCCCAAAAGTGACCCCATTTTGGAAAGAGCACCCCTTAAGGAATCTTTCAAGGGGTGTGGTGAGCCCTTTGAGCTCAATGGGTTTTCCCAGAATTAGGATTCACGCGGAAGTGAAAATGAAAAATTGCAATTTTTTGACAAAAAAGTTGCTATACACTCACATTTTTCACATTCACAAAGGGTAACGGGACAAAATGCATGCCACATTTTGATCACCATTTCCCCCCGAACAGGGCAACACCCCATATGTGCTCGTAGCCCAATGTACTGGCGCATAGCAGGCTTCACAGTGGAAGGAGCACCATATGGCTTTTGGAGACCAAAATTAGCTGGAATAATAATTGGGAGCTATGTCGCACATGAAGACCCCCTGAGCTGGCCCTACAGTGGAAACCCCCCAAAAGTGACCCCATTTTGGAAAGAGCACCCCCGTACGAACATTTTAAGTAGTAGAAAGTGTACTTTTTAGCAAACTGGAGTCTCACAGAAGGCAGAAATGCAAGTAACAGCATTTCAAAACACAGATTTGTGAAAATGAAAAATTACAAGCAGACCCCAATTTTTCACATTCACAAGGGGTTAAAGGAGAAAATGCACCCCAATACATGTTCCCCATTTTTTCCCCCATTAAAACAACACCCCATTTGTGCTGGTAACCCGCTGTATGGGCGCACAGCAGGCCCCTAGAGGCAAACAGCAAAATATGTATTTTGCAGATCAGAATTAACAGACATGTTTTTTTTAGGGCCATGTCTCATTTAAAAATTTCCTGAGGTCCCCAGAAATTAAAAACCCCAAGAAATGACCCCATTTTGGAAGGAGCACCCCCGTACGAACATTTTAAGTGGTAGAAAGGGTACTTTTTAGCAAGCTGGAGTCTCACAGAAGGCAGAAATGCAAGTAACAGCATTTCAAAGCACAGTTTTGTTAAAATGAAAAATTACAAGCAGACCCCAATTTTTCACATTCACAAGGGGTTAAAGGAGAAAATGCACCCCAATACATGTTCCCCATTTTTCCCCCATTAAAACAACACCCCATTTGTGCTGGTAACCCGCTGTATGGGCGCACAGCAGGCCCCTAGAGAAAAACAGCAAAATATGTATTTTGCAGATCAGAATTAACAGACATGGTTTTTTTAGGGCCATGTCTCATTTAAAAATTTCCTGAGGTCCCCAGAAATTAAAAACCCCAAGAAAGGACCCCATTTTGGAAAGAGCACCCCCGTACGAACATTTTAAGTGGTAGAAAGGGTACTTTTTAGCAAGCTGGAGTCTCACAGAAGGCAGAAATGCAAGTAACAGCATTTCAAAGCACAGATTTGTGAAAATGAAAAATTACAAGCAGACCCCAATTTTTCACATTCACAAGGGGTTAAAGGAGAAAATGCACCCCAATACATGTTCCCCTTTTTTTCCCATTAAAACAACACCCCATTTGTGATGGTAGCCGCTGTATGGGCGCACAGCAGGCCATCAGAGGCAAACAGCAATATATGTTTTTTTTAGGCCAGAATTAACAGACATGTCTCATTTAAATCACTCCTGAGGTCCCCAGAAATTTAAAAAACCCACAAGTGACCCCATTTAGGAAAGAGCACCCCCGTATGAACATTTTAAGTGGTAGAAAGGGTACTTTTTACTAAACATGTGTCTCAAAGAAGGCAGAAACACTTGTAAGAGCATTTCAAAGCACAGATTTGTGAAAATGAAAAATTACAAGCAGACCCCAATTTTTCACATTCACAAGGGGTTAAAGGAGAAAATACACCCATTGCATGTTCCCCAATTTTCCCCCATTAAAACAACACCCCATTTGTGCTGGTAGCCCGCTGTATTGGCACACAGCAGGCCACCAGAGGCAAACTGCAAAATGTGGTTTTTGCAGGCTGAATTTAACAGACATGGTTTTTTTAGGGCAATGTCTCATTTAAAAATTTCCTGAGGTCCCCAACAACCAAAAACCCCAAGAAGTGACCCCATTTTGGAAACAGCACCCCTGTACGGACATTTTAAGTGGTAGAAAGGGTACTTTTTCACAAACTGGGGTCTAATAGAAAAGAATATGTAGGGATGGTGAAAAGTGGATATGCAACATACAGAGACTAAATGTGAGGTGTAAAGTGAAAAAATTTTAGGGTGCATCAGGGATGAAACTAATCCATGGATTGGTGGTAGATTCTGAAACAATCCTTGATGCACAGACCAGGTTTCTCTGGGCAGGTTTCGCAGTGGTGTATAGTGTCCTTCCTAATCCCCCTTTTAGAACACACCCTGCATCGCTTTTGGGTTCTTCCCTTTCTCGCTGTCTGGGGAACTTCACCAGGGAAATGTTGTCCTGGTACAACTCGGGCACCGTAACCTGAAGAAGTACTGGGGGCCTCTTCTGCTTGGTTGGGAAAAATTAGGGCCTTGATCACTACTTCTTGAAAGTGAAGGAAAGTTCCCGTGTGCCCTGCAGATTTATAGAGCACGTACGCATTGTACATTGCCGTCTGTACAAGGTGTACGGCTAGTTTTTTTGTACCACACTTTGGTTTTTCGTGTGGCATTGTAGGGCTTCAGAACTTGATCTGAAAGATCAACTCCTCCCATGTGCTTGTTATAGGCCAGGATGCAGTCCGGTTTGAGAACAGTGGTACTGGTACCACGTACTGCGGCAGGGGAGCTGGTGTTGGGGTGAATGCTGGTCAGTACAAGGACGTCCCTCTTGTCCTTGTACTTAACCACCATCATGTTTTCGTGGAGAAGAGCCCTACTTTCTCCCTTCCTAAGCGGTTGCCCTACCAGTGATCTAGGGAGCCCTCTCTGATTTTTGCGTACTGTGCCGCAAGCCACAGTACGCCTGGCACTTAGGGACATGAACAGGGGCAAGCTGGTATAATAGTTATCTACGTAGAGGTGATAACCCTTATCCAGCAGTGGGTGCAGCAAGTCCCACACTAGTTTCCCACTAACTGATAGGCCAGGGGGGCATTCTGGGGGTTCTATCCGTGAATCTTTGCCTTCATAAACCCGGAACCTATAGGTGTACCCAGACCTACTCTCACAGAGCTTGTACATTTTTATGCCATACCTTGCCCGCTTGTTAGGCAGGTACTGGTGGAATTTTACCCTCCCCTTGAAATGCAACAGGGACTCATCTATAGAGATGTTTTCTTCTGGGGTGTACACTTCAGAAAACTTGGCGCTGAAGTGATCAAGGAGGGGTCTAATTTTGAAAAGCCTATCAAAATTTGGGTCATTTTGGGGAGGACACTGTGCATTATCGTTGTAATGCAAAAATTTTAGAATAGAATCGAATCGATTCCGGACCATGGCGGCACTGAATACTGGAGTGTGGTACAAGACATCCACACTCCAATACTGTCTCATTTCTGGTTTTTTAATAAGCCCCATGTGCAGCACAAGCCCCCAGAAAATTTTCATTTCTGCTGCTGTTACTGGGGTCCAACCAAGGGGTCTTGCAAATGGTGACGTGGGGTTCTGGGTAATGAACTGCTGGGCATATAGATTAGTTTGGGCCACGATAAGATTTACTAAATCGTCACTGAAAAAGATTTTGAAAAAATCAATTTCGGTGAAGCCCGTGCAGTCAATTAGAATTCCAGAGTTTCCCACAAACTCTGGAATTTGGGGCTCATAAGCGTCAGGGGGTGGGGTCCATGTGGGGTCACTCTGGGGGGCTGCCTCAGCGGTCGTTCTGGGGCGCCTCCTAGAGGGTCCCTCATCAGCGGATGATGATGATGATGAGGGGGGGGTGGAGGAGTAGAGGAAAGTGGCGTCCTCTTCTCCTTCAGTGGCCGACTCGGTATCAGAGGCAAGGATGGCGTATGCCTCTTCTGCCGAGTAAGTGCGTTGGGATGAATGGGCCATTTCTATTTTTTTTGGGGTGTGTTGGGTGAAACGTGTAAACCTTTAATTAGTGTGAGGGGTGTGTGTAGTGGTTTTACACGTGAAAATGTTTTTTACAGTATTGACTTTGAATTAAAAAAAAAAGGGGGGGAGGGGAATAAAAAAAAAGTTCTTGGGAGTAATAAAAGTCTTGAAATAAAAAAAAAGAAAAAGAAAAAAAAAAGAAAGTTTTTGCTGCAGGAAAAGAAAAAAAAAAAGAGCAGACGCGATCAGTAATGGACTACTGATCGGTGCTCAGTTCTTGCAAAATGCACGTACGCAGAACACGTGCAAAAACCAAAACTGCCACTAACTGAAATTTATCTAACTACCACTAACTGTGTTTTTTTTTTTTTTCACAGAAGTAAAAAAAAAACAAAACAAAAATATGCAGATGCTGCTTTCACAGCACGCACGCACACAGACGGTGTGTGAGTGCAGAAACTGCAGTGAATAAATTCACTGCAGTCCTCTGCAAGCAGCACGTACACAGTTACTATGCGTACGTGCAAAAACCTACACTGACACTAACTGAAATTTATCTAACTAGCACTAACTGTGATTTTTTTTTTTACTCAAGTAAAAAAAAAATGCAGATGCTGCTTTCACAGCACGCACGCACACAGACGGTGTGTGAGTGCAGAAACTGCAGTCAATAGATTCACTGCAGTCCTCTGCAAACAGCACGTACGCAGATACTATGCGTACGTGCAAAAACCTACACTGACACTAACTGAAATTTATATATATATATACCCAGGGACAGAGGGTGGGTTAGGGATCTGTAACTTCTTCTTCTTTTCTTCTGTTCTTCTTCTGTTCTACTTCTTTTCTTCTTCTTTTCTTCTTCTTTTCAGCAGAAAAAGGGGCAGATAGCAGTGGTGGTGGTGCACCACAAGTCCCAGCAAGCCAACAGCACACAGAAAGGCACAGAACCTTCCAGCACGCAGTATCCAGCCAGAATGACTGCGTGCAGGAAGGATCTGCCTCTTCCTGTGCAACTGTAGCGCTACCATTGGCTGGAGCGTTGCTCCAGCCAATGGCAGCGCTGGCAGGGGACCCAAAACATCAGAGTCCCCTGCCTGACCCCTGGGTGGACAGGTGCTGACTAATTCAGCACCCGTCACCTTCAGATGACCGGCCCCTTCTTCCTCTGCAGCTCCGGTGGCTTCCGGGAGCTGCGAGAGGCCGGTCTATGGAATCCGGCCAATCGCAGCCACCGGAGCTGCAGGGGGACCGACACACCCCCTTCTACCCTTACCCAGCATGGCTGCCTGCCGGGCAGTGCAGCCATGATACCCCGGGTCCCCGGCGATTTTTCCCGGGGACCGGGTGTATGCCGCGCCGTACATGTACGGCGCTGGGCGGTAAGTCACGTCCCGCTGCGCCGTACATGTACGGCGCTGGGCGGGAAGGGGTTAATTTTTTTTTTTTTTGGCAGAAAAGATAATACAACATGAGAGAAAAAATGCATGATTAGGTGTAACCAAGTAATGAGCAACCAACAGAATCAACAGTCATAATATGTACGCTGCTAATTGGGTGAAATTGATTCATTTAATGAAATGGGGTGTTCAGATTAATAGCAATGTGGAGCTCAATTAGTGAGGTCATTCATCCTGTGAATAAACAGGTGTTAATTATGGCCATTATTTAAAGAAGGAGGGCAGCAAATATTGTACCTGCTGGTTTTAAACCTTGCTCAGTGAGTAAAATGGGTCGTTCCAGACATTGTACCGAAGAAGTAAGAACTTTGATCAAGAAGTTGATTGGAGAGGGGAAAACATATAAAGAAGTGCAGAAAATAATTGGCTGCTCAGCTAAAATGATCTCCAGTGCTTTAAAATAGCAAACAAAACCTGAAACACATGGTAGCAAAATAAATACTTCCATCCATGTAGATCAAAGAATATCAAGAATGGTAAAGATGCATCCAAGATCTTCAGTTACCTGTGAGTACAGCAACAATCAGAAGATGCCTACAAGCCAAACTACAGGGTGGGCCATTTATTTGGATACACCTAAATAAAATGGGAATGGTTGGTGATATTAACTTCCTGTTTGTGGCACATTAGTATATGGGAGGGGGGGAACTTCAAGATGGGTGGTGACCATGGTGGCCATTTTGAAGTTGGCCATTTTGGATCCAACTTTAGTTTTTTCAATGGGAAGAGGGTCATGTGACACATCAAACTTATTGAGAATTTCACAAGAAAAACAATGGTGTGCTTGGTTTTAACATAACTTTATTAATACTTTATTAATATCACTCTTTATGCACTGAAGCTGGCACGTTCCCTGAGTTTTTCCAGCAAGATGGTGCACCACCACATTATGGGTGTCAGGTCCGAGCATACCTAGATGAACAGTTTCCTGGAAAGTGGAAAGCCTGTGCTAGCATTTCTTCTACGGTGTTGCTATTAGTGTGTGAAGAGTGGGAGAAAAGGGTTGCATTGACAATCCAACACAATGGGCAACACTTTTAACACATTTTATAAGTGGTCAGAAACTTGTAAATAACTCATGAAAGAATAAAGTAACGTTAAAACCAAGCACACCATTGTTTTTCTTGTGAAATATGGGAGGGGGAAAACTTTTCAAGATGGGTGGTGACCATGGTGGCCATTTTGAAGTCGGTCATTTTGGATCCAACTTTAGTTTTTTCAATGGGAAGAGGGTCATGTGACACATCAAACTTATTGAGAATTTCACAAGAAAAACAACAGTTATTTACACGTTTCTGACCACTTATAAAATGTGTTCAAAGTGCTGCCCATTGTGTTGGATTGTCAATGCAACCCTCTTCTCCCACTCTTCACACACTGATAGCAACACCGCAGAAGAAATGCTAGCACAGGCTTCCAGTATCCGTAGTTTCAGGTGCTGCACATCTCGTATCTTCACAGCATAGACAATTGCCTTCAGATGACCCCAAAGATAAAAGTTTAAGGGGGTCAGATCAGGAGACCTTGGAGGCCATTCAACTGGCCCATGACAACCAATCCACTTTCCAGGAAACTGTTCATCTAGGAATGCTCGGACCTGACACCCATAATGTGGTGGTGCACCATCTTGCTGGAAAAACTCAGGGAACATGCCAGATTCAGTGCATAAAGAGGGAAACATATCATCATGTAGCAATCTCACATATCCAGTGGTCTTGAGGTTTCCATTGATAATGAATGGCCCCACTATCTTTGTATCCCATATACCACATTATGGGTGTCAGGTCTGAGCATTCCTAGATGAACAGTTTCCTGGAAAGTGGATTGGTCGTCGTGGGCCAGTTGAATGGCCCCCAAGGTCTCCCGATCTGACCCCCTTTGCATTGACAATCCAACACAATGGGCAGCACTTTGAACACATTTTATAAGTGGTCAGAAACTTGTAAATAACTCATGAAAGAATAAAGTTAAAACCAAGCACACCATTGTTTTTCTTGTAAAATTCTCAATAAGTTTGATGTGTCACATGACCCTCTTCCCATTGAAAAAACTAAAGTTGAATCCAAAATGGCTGCCATGGTCACCATCCATCTTGAAAAGTTTCCCCCTCCCATATACTAATGTGCCACAAACAGGAAGTTAATATCACCAACCATTCCCATTTTATTTAGGTGTATCCATATAAATGGCCCACCCTGTATTTGTACGGTAAGAAACCCTCGTAAAGTACCATTGCTGAGAAAAAGACGTGTTGAAAAGGTTACAGTTTCCCAAAGAACACTTTGACTGTCCCAAAGTGGCGCAACATTCTATGGACAAATGAGAGCAAGATTGTTCTTATTGCGTCTAAAGGCTGCAGACCATTTGTGCGATGATCCTTAAACACTGAATTCAAGCCACAGTACACCCTGAAGACTGTTAACATAGAGGTGCAAGCATAATGGTTTGGGTTGTTTCTCATACTCTGGAGTCGGGTCCATTTATCACATAACATGCACCATGGACCAGTTTGAATACAGTATATCAGAATACTGGAAGAGATCATGTTGCGTTATGCCAGGGATGGCCAACCTGTGGCTCTCCAGCTGTTGCAAAACTACAACTCCCAGCATGCCCAGACTGCCTACAGCTAAAATTCTACAACAGGCATGGTGGGAGTTGTAGTTTTACAACAGCTGGAGAGCCACAGGTTGGCCATTCCTGCCTTATGCTGAAGAAGAAATGCCCTTGAAATGGATGTTTCTGCAGGACAACGACCCCAAACATGCCAGCAAGCGGGCAACATCCTGTTTCCAGACCAACAAGATTGATGTTATGAAGTGGCCAGCCTAATCCCCAGACCTCAATCTGATTGAGAATTTGTGGAGTGACATCAAAAATGCTGTTTTTTATGCCATACCGAAGAATGCAGAAGAACTGTGGAATGTAGTCCCGTCAGCTTGGGCTGGAATATCTGTTCGCAGGTGTCAGACGTTAGTTGGCTCTATGCCACACAGAAAGCAGTTATCAGAAATAAAGGTTATACAACTAAATATTAGTTAAGTGATTAACAGAAATGCTAAATCTATAAACATATTTCAGTTTATAGTGTAAATATTCGAGTTTGTAACTGAAAATGTAAACACTGCTATGTTTTTTTAACAGCCTATTACTTTTTCTTAATTTTCAGTTTAAAAATTGATATTTGGTTCATGTTTTCATTTGGAGTTGAATGTGCAGTGCTCCCAGTGCCTTTGTGTATATGGAAAAAAATGCTATTATGAGGAATGGGTTTTTTCTCAGTTGTTTTAACACGTTGCCGACCTAGGACAAGAATGCTCGTCCTAACTTGCCGGTACTAAACGCCTTAGGACGAACATTTTCGTCCTAGGGTTAACCGGCATTCACAGGGGGTTTGCGGCAGCTTAAACAACCCCAACGGGTCCCCGTGCGGTGGTGGTGGGGGGCCCGATGGTTGCTATGGCAGCCCCAATGCCTTGCATAGATGTATTGTTCTGTATTGAAACAGGGATCAGACCCTGAAATGTTGAAGTCCCATAGAGGGACATAAGTCAAAAGTAAAAAAAAGTGAAAAAAAAGTTTAACAATAAAAAAAAAAAGAGACATATAAAATTGTAAAAAATAGAAAAAAAAATAAAGAATATACATATTAGGTATTGCTGCGTTTGTAACAACCTGCTCTATAAAAATATCACATGATCCACCCCGCCCGGTCAACACGGTAAAAAATAAAAAATAAAAACTATGCTAAAAAAAGCCATTTTTTGTTACCTTTCATCACAAAAAAACGTAATACCAAGCGATCAAAAAGTCGTATGTCCCAAAAATAATACCAATCAAACCGTCATCTCATCTCGCAAAAAATAAGCCCCTACCTGAGACAATCGCCCAAAAAATAAAAAAAACTACAGCTCTCAGACATTGGATACACTAAAACATGATTTTTTTTGTTTCAAAAATGATTTTATTGTGTAAAACTTAAATAAAAATAAGTATACATGTTAGGTATAGCTGCGTCTGTAAAAACCTGCTCTGCAAAAATATCACATGATCTAACCTCTCAGGTGAACACCATAAAAAAAAAAAAAAAAAAAATGGTGTAAGAAAGCCATTTTTGTCACCTTACATCACTAAAAGTGCAACACCAAGTGATCAAAAAGGTGTATGCCCCCCCAAAATGAGCCCCTACCTGAGACAGTCGCCCCAAAAAAATAAATAAATTAAAATAGCTCTGACTATGGAGACACTAAAACATGATATTTTTTTTGTTTCAAAAATATTATTGTGTAAAACGTAAATAAATAAAAATGTATACATATTAGATATTGCCGTGTCTGTAATGACCTGCTCTATAAAAATATCACATGATCTAACCAGTCAGATGAATGTTGTAAATAACAAAAAATAACAACAATGCCAAAACAGTTTTTTATTGTTACCTTGCCTCACAAAAAGTGTAATATAGAGCAACCAAAAATCGTATGTACCCTAAAATAGTACAAACAAAACTGCCAACTTATCCCGTAGTTTCCAAAATGGGGTCACTTTTTTGGAGTTTCTACTCTAGGGGGTCTTCAAATGTGACATGACAACTTAAAATTTTTCCAGTGAAATCTGCCCTCCAAAAACTATATGGCATTCCTTTCCTTCTGCGCCTTGCCGTGTGGCAGTACAGCAGTTTACGATCACAAATGAGGCGTTTCTGTAAACTACAGAATCAGGGTAATAAATATTGAGTTTTGTTTGGCCGTTAACCCCTGCTTTGTTAATGGAAACAATTGATTTATATGGAAAATCTGCCAAAAAAGTGAAATTCAGAAATGTTGTCTACATTTTCCTTTAATTCTTGTGGAACACCTAAAGAGTTAACCAGGTTTGTAAAATCAGTTTTGAATACCTTGAGGGTGTAGTTTCTAAAATGGGGTCATTTTTTGGGTAGTTTCTATTATGTAAGCCTCTTCAGACCTGAACTGGTCCTTAAAAAGTGGGTTTTGGAAAATTTGTGAAAAATTTCAAGATTTGGTTCTAAACTTCTAAGCCTTCTAACGTCCCAAAAAAATAAAATGTCATTTTCAAAATGATCCAAACCTGAAGTAGACATATGGGGAATGTAAAGTAATAACTATTTCTGGAGGTATTACTATGTATTTTAAAAGTAGAGAAATTGGAATTTGCAAATTTGCAATTTTTTATAAATTTTTGGTAAATTTGGTATTTTTTAATAAATAAAAATGAAATTATTTTTGACTCAAATTTCACCATTGTCATGAAGTTACAATATGTGACGAGAAAACAATCTCAGAATGGCCTGGATAAGTAAAAGCATTTTAAAGTTATCACCACATAAAGTGAGACACATGTCAGATTTGCTAAAAATGGCCTGTTCCTTAAAGGGGTTGTCCGAGTTATGACAAAAAATATATAGCACTGTAAATCTGATGGGCAGCAATATATAACTAAGTTAAGCAAGTTTTAGGCAAAAAAAAATCCATATTTCCTAATTTCCCTGGTTCTCTTCTGGTCCTTGTTTACATGCAATTACAACAATCTCAGCCCCTCCCCTTCTCCCCCCCCTTCTCTGCAAAGGGAATGAATACAAGTGCTGAGTGATATGTCTGCTGCTGGAATACTCAGCAGCATGTTTGTTTGTGTAGGACTACAAGTCCCAGCTGTACAATGACACTGCTAATACATACAGGAAAATTCTCCCTACCTGTTCTTGTACAATACAATTCCTCTACAGCTCTTGTGCCCAGCATTTGTCTCCTCTCACTGCTTGCAGCTACTGTTTGTTGTAAAAGCCTTGAGCCCTCAGTGTGTTCTGGCTGAAGGGGTTAATGTTTTATCCTGAAGGAATGAGAGCAGATAGCAGGAGCCCGGCAAAGAAAGGGGGCGTGGCCAGTGACGTCTCGTGTACAGACTGTTATCTGAACTCTGAGGCTTGTGAACGAAACATCACAGAGCAGAGAGATAAGGTGACATCACAGGTCATGTGACCCTCAGTCAACTCTGAGAAACCAGCAGCTTTAGAAACACAAAGTATATGGGAAAGTTGTTATACCTGACAAGTTAGAAACATATAAAGAACAAAAAAATAACTCGGACAACCCCTTTAAGGTGAAAAATGGCAGGGTCCTGAAGGGGTTAAAAGCACTGCTATTATTTTGCACATAACTTGTATATTGTCCTTGACCATAGCTGCAACTCCATAACGTCAGTGCTGGCATGAACTCCACCAGACACCAAGAGGCCCAAGGACTGGCCCATCTCTGCTCAACTTACGTCTGCAGCTGGTAAAGTTTTTTTTGGAAAAGTAATGTGGGCTTGGCTCCACCTTGCTGGGGCGCAAGCTATTAGTTCTCTGAATTGTGTAGAGTCAACTACATGGAAAGGGAGGAAACTGTAGTACCAGCAACTTGGCCAGGAGCACATTCAGCTTCTGCGCTATTGGATGAGCATACTGTTGTCCTTTAGCA
>ONZH01015715.1:0-32868 GCA_900303285.1 Rhinella marina
TACGCAGCCACCCACCCCCATGCGCAAGCTCTAAATGTGCACATCGCCAAGCTGATTAGTTTGGAAATGTTGCCGTACAGGCTTGTGGAGACAGAATCCTTCCGCAACCTTATGGAGGCAGCAGCCCCCCGTTACTCTGTCCCCAGCCGACACTATTTTGCCCGATGTGCCGTCCCTGCCCTGCACCGACATGTGTCTGAGAACATCGCCCACGCTCTCAAAAACGCGGTTTGCGGTAAAGTCCACATGACCACAGATACGTGGACGAGTACCGGTGGCCAGGGACATTACATCTCCCTCAAGGCACATTGGGTCAATCTGGTGGAGGCTGGGTCAGAGACCGATCGTGGGGCTGCACATGTGCTACCCACACCACGAATTGCGGGACATAGTTCCGTCTGTGTGTCTCCGGCACATTATGCCTCCACCTCCTCCTCCACCTCCTCCTCCTCCAAAGTGGCAGTGATGCCCCAATCGTCAAGTCTCATTTCCTCGATGGCTAGCAGTTTCAGCACTGTGGTAGGGAAGCGGCAGCAGGCAGTCCTGAAACTGCTGAGCCTGGGGGATAAGAGGCACACGGCTGAAGAGCTCTTACAGGGCATCAGGGGGCAGACCAATGTGTGTGCAAGTCCACCACCGATACCGCGACCCTCAGGACTGTGCAAGGGAGGCTACAATTCCCTGTTCACCGGCTGCTGTGTGACGTTCCCACGCGTTGGAATTCAACGTTACACATGCTAGCCAGGGTGTACCAACAACGCAGGGCAGTTGTAGACTGCCAGCTGATCCCCCGAGGTGGTAGTCAGGCCAGTCAGCTTCCTCATGTCTATGCTGAGGAGTGGACGTGGATGGCTGGCATCTGCCAGGTCTTAGGTCCCTTTGAGGAGGCAACAGAGATGGTCAGTGGTGATGCACACATCATCAGTGTCACCATCCCTCTGTTGTGCCTCATCCAGAACTCCTTGAGGAACCTAAGATCTGAGGATTCAGCAGTGTCACAGGAGGTGGGGGAAGACAGTGACACTGAGAGCACCCTGCTGTCAGTTTCGCAGCGCGAAACTGAGGAGGAGGCTGAGGAGGAGGAAGAAACTCTTGGGCACCATGCATCAGGGGGTGATTCCATGCTACCTGTTGAGCGGGTATGGGCTGAGGAAGATGAATTGGGGTCGGAGGAAGGGGGTGAGGATGATATGGAGAGACCGCTAAGTGAGGAGGCTGAAGGCTTGCGTGTTGGCACAGTAGGGCACATGACAGACTTTATGCTTGGCTGTCTTTGTCGTGATCCCCGGGTCAAGAGGATACTGTCCACCAATGACTATTGGGTGTACACCCTCCTTGACCCACGCTACAAGTACAACTTTGCCCAACTTATACCCGTGGAGGAAAGGAGCACCCGAGTCACTTTCTACCACAAGGCCCTGGTTCAGAAACTGCTACAGGCCTTTCCAGACCAGTCAAGCAACAGGGGGCGGACTGCAGTGGCTGAAGTTGGAGAGGAGAGGAGGGGGAAAGTCAGTGTAGGCGCCAAGGGCAGGGGTACACTATTCCATGCTTTTGCCAAGTTTCTTAAACCCCAGCAAGACAGTACGACACAGCCACAGGGCAGGCAGAGCAGGGCGGAACAGTACCGCAAGATGGTGAGGGAGTATGTCGCGGACCAGACCAACGTCCTGACCGATAACTCCACGCCACATAATTACTGGCTGGCCAAGCTGGACAGGTGGCCAGAACTTGCGCAGAACGCTCTTGAGGTGCTTGCCTGCCCTGCTGCAAGTGTACTGTCTGAAAGGGTTTTTAGTGCCGCCGGGGGTATCATTACGGACAAACGGACGTGCCTGTCCACCGACAATGCAGACATCCTCACGTTCATCAAGATGAACAGGTCATGGATATCCCCCCAGTTCTCATCCCCATCTCAGGCTACCTCCTAAATTGCTTGCTTTCCTCCTCCTCCTCCTCCTCCTCCTCCTTCTCTTCATCTGAGTTGCATATGCAACAATTTTTCAGGAAAGTCATCCGGCTTCCTACTAACAATTTTTCAGGAAAGTCATCCGTCTTTCTACTAACAATTTTTCAGGAAAGTCATCCGTCTTTATAATAACAATTTTTCTGGAAAGTCATCGCGCTTTCTAAAAACAATTTTTCTGGAAAGTCATCCAGCTTTCTAAAAACAATTTTTCAGAAGTCATGCGGCTTTGTAACCAAATTTTTTATGAAAGGCCATGGGGTTCTATACACACAGTGCTGACGGAAGCCCATCAGCCTTTCTAAACACAATGCCCACTGCCTCTCCCAAGCGGTTGTGGTGCTGATGTTGCCTCACACTTAAAATTGATCTGTTCCGCTCTCTTCCTCGGGCTGTCTGCGGAGAAGGCGGACGCTCCGAACCGGTATCATGGCGGCTCCACGGCCCCTCATTAAGCCCAGGATCATCAAGAAGCAGACGAAGAAGTTCATCCGCCACCAATCAGACCGTTATGTAAAGATTAAGCGTAACTGGTGTAAACCCAGAAGTATTGACAACAGAGCCCGCAGGAGGTTCAAGGGTCAGATCCCGATGCCCAACATTGGGTACGGTAGCAAAAAGAAGACCAAACACATGCTGCCCACAGGGTTCCGCAAATTCCTGGTCCACAATGTCAAGGAGCTCGAGGTTCTGTTGATGAGCAACAAGTCCTTCTGTGCAGAAATCGCCCACAACGTCTCCTCAAAGAACCGAAAGACCATTGTGGAGAGAGCGGCACAGCTCGCCATCAAAGTGACGAACCCCAACGCCAGACTGCGCAGCGAAGAGAACGAATAAATATCTCTGTGGTTATTTGTGCTAAATAAAAGTTAAATAAACACACAAAAAAAAATTGATCTGTTCCTGTGCCTGATCCACCCAAGTTGAATCTGTCCCATCATGAGAAAGTCCCCCCAAGGAGTCCCCACTGTAACTTGCTTCACTTTCAACTACCTCACCCCCCGACACCTGTGTCTCGCCATTGTCCACCACCTCCTCAGACAAGACTGGTAAATCCCCACTGTCAGCACACCGAGACTGCAAAAGGTCTTGCGAATTGGGGCAGAGAATGTTCTGGGGTAGCACATCAGAGAAGGGGTGACTATGGGGTTCCAGGGAGTACGTGACCACATGCAATCTCCATCCAAAAAGTCATACTGAGGCTCACCACCATGCTTTACACTGCAATCTTATTGAAAGACAGACAATCAGGGGTTCACCGCCAGGTTGTCAGGCAGCATTTTTAAGTGGGTCACCATTACCGTGTCCCTGAAAATTGCCTTGGGGTCATCACCAGACTATTGGCCAGATTTAGAAAAAATGGTGCAATTAGGGAGCCTCAGAGGCATCCCTACATGCTGCCCCTGGTGTTTCCTATCCATTTCCAAGGTGTTTCCATCTTTTTCTGAGGTTTTCACATGTTGGGGCAAACTTGACTGTGCAGAACCTTTGGCCCCTGCAAAAATATTCGGGTCTCCCATAGGCTTTAATGGGATTCGTGATTCGGCTCGAACCCACGAATCCCGCTGAAGATTCGGGCCGAATTCCGAATCCCCAAATATTTTAGGATTCGCTCATCTCTAGTATAGACCTATATCTCTATTAAACACTGATTTTAAAATATGTTCGAAAGCGCTTGCAAATAGGCTTAGGAAAGTCATAGCTAAGCTTATCCATCCTGATCAATCTGGGCTTATCCCTAAAAGACATGCTAAAACGAATATCCGCAGAGTTTTGATAAATACACAGAAAGGAGAGAGGGAGAACTGCTCCATCCTGTCAATTGATGTCAGTAAGGCATTTGAAAGAGTGGAGTGGAAATTCGTTTGGAAGGTAATAAACAAAATTAAGTTAGGGGAAAATTGTGTTAATTGGGTTTATTTATTAAACTGTATACCAATGGCCAGGATAAATATAAATGGTGAATAGTCAGAAGCATTTAATCTTTATCGTGGGATAAGACAGGGATGTCCATCTTTGTTATTTGCAATTTTTCTAGAACCACTTGCATGTAAGATAAGGATGGATGAAAAGATTCCGGGATTTGGTGGAGGGGGATCTGGAGACAAATTATGTCTTTATGCAGACGATGTGTTAATATTCGTGAAAGAGGGATGGAAGGTACTACCTTATGTGATGTAGATTTTGGTTCCATTTCCGGATTTGAAATTAACTGGACAAAATCTCTGTTTTTACCCTTAAACCGAGAAGTTGGTGATGGCACCATAAGGGTACGAGTATTGAAACCAACAGAACAATTTGAATATTTGGGGATAAAAATATCTGTAAACATCAATAAATATATTAGCCTAAATATATCTCTACCTATATACCTATGATAAATAGAGTTAAGGATAAGGTTAGGGTGTGGCATAAACTCCCGCTGACAACAGCAGGGTGGATTGCGTTGGTTAAAATGATATTACTTCCACAAATATTATATGTATTGACAGCTTGCCCAATCTGGATTTAAGATTCTTTCTTTAATTTATTGGAAAGGACAATAAATGATTTGATGTAGGGAAGAAAAAGGGTTCGGATTAAGCAACAATACCTCTGGCTGGCAGAGGAGGATGGGGGTTTAGCTCTTCCTTATCTGCAAGGATATTACTTAGTGGCGCAAATCCAATGGTGTTTATGTGAACAGGAGGGTGGGTTTATAAACCAATTGATAGTTGAGTCTAAAAGGAGGTTTAGAGATATTATCAGTCTTCTAGAAGCAGGGTATCTAGGATCAATGGAGAGGAAAAAGTGTCCAATAAGTATGGACAAAGACAGTGGCGTGCCTAGGGTGTTTTACACCCGTGGCGAGTCCTTTCTCTGGCACCCCCCCCAATATGTTAAAAAATTGTACCCCCTCACAGTAGTATTGCCCTCATTGTACAAACTTCATGGTAATTTTGTACAGATGTGTGCCCCCTCACAGTAGTTATACCCACAATGTGCCCTCACAGTAGTTATGCCCACATTGTGACCCCTCACACTTGTAATGCCCTCTTTTGTGCCCCTTCACAGTAATAATCCCCATTGTGCCCCCTTCACAGTAATAATCCCCATTGTGCCCCCTTTATAGTAATAATGCCGACGTTGCCCCCTTCACAGTAATAATGCTACCTGTGCCCCTTCACAGTAATAATGCCATCTGTGCCCCCTTCACAGTATTAACGACGTCTGTGCCCCCTTCATTGTAGTAATGCTCTCTAGCTCTGTGCCCCCTGTGCCCCCTCCAGAGTAGTAATGCCCCCTGTGCCCCCTCCAAAGTACTAATGCCCTCTGTGCCCCCTCCAGAGTAGTAATGCCCCCTATGCCCCTCCAGAGTAGTAATGCCCCCTGCCCACTCCATGTCAGAAGACGCATGGCAGTCACAGACCAAACACCCACCCGTACATAAACCACACACCACATAACCAGGATAAGGGAAGGGGATGAGAGGACCTCGGGAAGACCTCGGTGACATATTAAGTGGCCACAAGGACTGGGCAGATGGAATCCCAGGAAAGGTGCATAGCTCCAGCACCAACGGAGGCTGGAGCACAACTAACCCACCAGGCTAGCAACAACAGAATAAAAGCACCTAGTGACCACACCCAGGTCAATATGTTAACCCCATGAGAACCAGACAGGGAAGGAAGGAAGTATGCAATAAGGGAACATACCAGCAACCAAAACTACACGTTGCCCCTGGCAACCACGGCCTACTACCGCAGCCAGAATGCCAGGACACAAACATGAGCAACATGGAAGCCGTGTCACGGAGAACAACCGAGACACCACCAATATACACGTTGCCCCTGGCAACCAGCATACAACCAAATCCGGAATACCAGGGCACAAACATGAGCAACATGGAAGCCGTGTCACGGAGAACAACCGAGACACCACCAATATACACGTTGCCCCTGGCAACCAGCATACAACCAAATCCAGAATACCAGGGCACAAACATGAGCAACATGAAACACGTGTCACGATAACCACACGGTACGTGACAGCAGCGTTCAAATGTCCTTACCCCAGGCATTTGAACGCAAGCGCAAATACCCTAACACCCAACCACCCACAGGCCAGAGCACTAAACGCACAACTTTCCAAATTGCTGTCCCTGGAAATGTTGCCGTTTAGGCTGGTGGACACCGAGGCTTTTCGCAGCCTGATGGCGGCGGCTGTCCGTCGATATGCAGTCCCCAGCCGCTACCATTTTTCCGGTGTGCCGTCCCCTCCTTACACCAGCATGTGTCCTGAAACATAACCCGGGCCCTGACCAACGCAGTTATGAGGAAGGTCCCCCTGACACATGGACAAGTGCTTGTGGCCAGGGACGCTACATTTCCCTGACGGCACACTGGGTGAACGTTGTGGAGGCTGGGAGCGAGTTGTCTCATGGGATGGCACAGGTGCTACCGACGCCAAGGATTGCGGGCCCTAGTCCCATCCGTATTTCCGCCACCACCTACACTAGCGGCTGCAACCCCTCCTTCTCCTCATCCGCTTCCTCCTCCACTTCCACTGCAGAATTACAATATTGCAGCACCAGTCAGACTTCAGTGAGTAGCTGGAAGCAGTGTAGCACAGCAGTGGAGAAGCGGCAACAGGCCGTGCTGAAGCTTATCTGCTTAGGTGCCAAACAGCACACCGCAGCGGACGCTTAGCATGTGGAAGAGGTGGAAATGGGGGAAGACCCGACACAGGGCGATAGCCAGACCACCCTTGGTTCGTCTTCTGTGCGCGAATTGGAGGAGGAGAAGGTTGCCACCGCTTCACAGGGTAGTACCCAGAGCAGATTTGCACCATCTCTTTGGCGCGGATGGTTAGAAGAGGAGAAAGAGGAGGAGCAAATCTGCTCTTGAGAATGACCCTCAATCTCCTGGTAAGGAGAGCGAAGCCTTGTCTGTTGGGACTCTGGCACACATGGCTGACTTCATGCTAGGCTGCCTCTCCCATGACCCTCGCGTTATACGCATTTTAGCCAACACCGATTACTGGTTGTTCACCCTTCTCGACCCCCGCTACAAAGAGAACTTCTCATCTCTCATTCCTGTGGCAGAGAGGACAACTAAAATGGTACAATACCAGAAGGCCCTTGTCGAAAAAATTGCTCCAAAAATTTCCATCTGACGTAGTTCCTTGGCCACCCGAGGAGGGGAGACGAGGGGAACACACAGCAGTTACAACAAAGGCAAGGCAACACTCTCCAAGGCCTGGGACACTTTCATGACACCACGCCAGCACCCTCACCCTGATGAGTGGCCTAGTGTCACAAGGAGGGAAAAGTTTTGGAAGATGGTAAAGGAGTACCTAGCTGACCGTGTCAATGTCCGTAGCGATCCCTCTGTGCCTTATAATTATTGGGTGTCTAAGCTGGACACGTGGCACAAACTGGCGCTCTATGCCTTGGGGGTGCTGGCCTGCCCTGCTGCCAGCCTTTTGTCTGAGTGGGTATTTAGTGCTGCTGGGGGCATAATTACTGATAAGCGCATCCGCCTGTCAACTAACAATGCTGACAGGTTGATGCTTATCAAGATGAACAAGGCCTGGATTGCCCCTGACTTCGCTACCCCACCACAGGAAAGCGGCTGAACAAGAAATAAATTTAAATGTGGCTCTTAGGGTGTATTGGATACACTGTATTCTCATGTACCCCTTCCTATTCTTGTCCTCTTCCTCCTCCATCATATGAAACTGCTTATTCGGCTGCGTTCTCCAGCAGGCCATGAACCATAATGTTTTCAAGGGTCTGCTCACCAGCAGGCTATGAACCATAATGTTTTCAAGGTCTACTCACCAGCAGGCCATGAACCATAATGTTTTTAAGGGTCTGCTCACCAGCAGGCCCTCATCATAATGTTTTTAAGGGTCTGCTCACCAGCAGGCCCTCAACCATTATGTTTTCAAGGGTCTGCTCACCAGCAGGCCCTCAACCATAATGTTTTCAAGGGTCTGTTTACCAGCAGGCCCTCAAGCATAATGTTTCCAAGGGTCTGCTCACCAGCAGGCCCTCAACCATAATGTTTTCAAGGGTCTTCTCACCAGCAGGCCCTCAACCATAATGTTTTCAAGGGTCTGCTCCCCAGCAGGCCCTCGACCCTAATGTTTTCAAGGGTCTCCTCCCCAGCAGGCCCTCAACCATAATGCTTTCAAGTGTCTGCTCACCAGCAGGCCATCAATTATAATTTTTCACGGGTGTGACTGATGCCCTCCTTTATGTGTAATAAAGGGTGTATTGGAGTGCCTGTTCCTTGTAATTTTTGGCAGCCCTATCACTTTGTGCATAGGCTTTATGAGTGTAGGAGTCCCACGAACAATTGTACCACAATGTGAATGAGGCCCTCCTTTATACCCTTTGTATCGGAGTGCCTGTTCCATGTAATTTTTTGCAGCACTTGCGCTTTACGTACAAGTAAATATATGTTTCCTAACAATATTTCCTCTAAAATCGATGTTATCTTTGGTTTGGGGGTTTTTTATTGTCATTCCGTAAAAGTGGCGTAATTCTCGTTCCCAGCAGCGACTTCGGTGTCCGATATGCATCCAGACATCCTCCCCATGCTGTTCCAAAACACTTTTAGTGGTGTTTCCACCATTTTCTCAACTTTCTCTATGAACCAGACACTCTCCCCTCTTCAGAGCAGGGGGTGCCTGGTTTAGTGTTTGGGTTGTCCCATTATACTCCCATTATACTCGGGTGCACGACCAAGCACTCGAGTGCTCGGCCAGAGCACCCGAGCATTTGGGTGCTCGATCTTCACTAGTTAGGATTATAGTTGTCACGAAACCAAAATTTTGAATCGGCTTCGATACCAAGAAAAAGTATTGCGATACCATGCAAAACAATAAAAACCTTTAAAAAGATTCCAAATTTTCTTTGCATCACAATTTTACGACAACCATAACCTTTTTTAACTTTTGGTCTACAGAGATCTATGAGGGCTTGTTTTTTTGTGGGGCAAACTGTAGTTTTTATTGGTGCCATTTTGGGGTACATACAACTTTTGATCACCAACTTTTATTGCAGGAACAAGGTGACTTGCAGGAACAAGGTGACATTTTTTTAAATGTAAAATTTGGAAACTGGGTTGATTTAAACTTTAAATATTTTGGTTTAACTTTTTTACATTTTTGTTTAATAACTTTTAGCCTCCTTAGGGGGTTAGGACCTGGAATCTTTTGATCCCTCATCTTGTTCACCCTAATAGAGATTTATTAGGGTGAATGGAATTCTGATGCACTCCCTACTCAGCTGTGCCCCATGCAGAGCTTAGCAGGGAGGTTATTATGACAGCCCTGGAATGCCTCAGCAGGACTCAGGCTGTCATGATAACCGATCGGAGCCCTGCAATTTCACTGTGGAGGTTGGGGCCCAATTAAAAGGCAGAGGGAGCCTCATCCCTCTGCCTTAATTACAGATGCCACAATCACTGTTGAATGCAGCATCTGAGAGGTTAATTGACCAGCTTTGTCGTGATCACTTATCTCGGTCATTGTGGTCAGAGGTCTGCTGTATTATACAGCTGACACCTGCAGCATATGGAGCAGGCTCACTGCAACAGCTTGCTCCATACAATTCCTTGCGCATAATGCTGTACATGTATGGCATTATGCGTTAATGTGAGGCACATGGTGTTGTTTATTTTTTAACCTCCATGTGCCTCATATTAATAGTAAGTGACACCATCATTAACCCCATGTTGCCCATTATATGAGGACATGACTTATTAATGTGATGCACATGGAGTTATTAAAGTAATAAGACCATGTGTCGCACACTAATACATGCACACAACATAAGGGTGTATTCACACGACCATATATATTTTGCAGTGTGCAAAATGCAGATCCGAAAAAAATACAGATGACACCCGTAATGCAGATCCATTGTAATAATGCCTATCCTAGTTCGGAAAACTGAGAAAAATAGAACATGTTTTTTGCGGGGCTACAGAACGGGCATATGGACGTGGACAGCACACGGTTCATTGAAATTAATGGGTCTTATCCAAAAAAATTGAGATTGGATGTGGACCAAAAATGCAGTCATAAGAATGAGGCTTAAAGCACATATCTATAAAACTGCAGGAAACCTCCTGCAGCAAGTTCTTCCTGGATGCTGATAAGTGAAAGGGCCTTTGATAATGTCATCACCATGTGACCAGTAACAAGTGGATGTTATTGGTCACATGGCAATTACATCATTAAAGGTTCTTTAACTTAGCTTCCAGCTCTGCAAGTACGCGGTAAGTTTCTCTCGCACCTGCCCTGCTATTCTTTTCCCTTCCCTAACTGACACTCCCCCATTGGGCCCTTCAGCTTTTTAATTGTTGGCAGTGGCCAGCCGCGTCACAGTGGGAAGAGAGGGATGCTCTCCTTCCTTCTCGTCTGTGCGGCCACTTATGAGAACACAGTATACACTATGCTGTGCACGCCATGTTCTCCGATAGTTACTGATACTAGGCTGCACAATAGCATAGGTTTGTATAGAAAGAAACGCCAATCCTGGTATCATATCGAACCGGGTATCGAAGTCTGGAAATTCTGCAAATTCTGATCAGGGCACAAAAGGTTGTTGGGCTGGTATTAGCTTGTGCCTCCAAGATATTCAATATTTTCCAGATCCACCAATATCAGTTAGGTAGTCCGTCTTTAGTATTTTTTTTTTTTTTTGGGATCCACCGGTACAATCGTTCTAGTTGATTATAGCTACTACCAGTAAAATGAACGGCAATACAGTCAGCTACCTAGCCCTACAGAGCGAGTGCCTGCACTTTCCGTCTGCACAGCAATCGCACAGAAATGAGCAAACCCACTCGGTAGCCCTGTTATACCTATCCTATCCCTATTCTACACATATGAGCCAG
Organism: Rhinella marina; assembly: GCA_900303285.1. NCBI lineage: Eukaryota > Metazoa > Chordata > Amphibia > Anura > Bufonidae > Rhinella > Rhinella marina. Next base: position 10,858 of record ONZH01015715.1, read on the forward strand.
AGTGGGTTTTTTTCCAAAGTTTTACTCAAGTTTTACATTTCTGCTGGTAAATCATCAGTGGGTTATGAAAGGCTCTGAAAATATTTTAAAGGGGTTTTGCAGTTCTTTTTTACTGATGATCTATCCTCTGAATAGATCATTAGCATCTGATCGTCCTGGGTCGGACACCCGGGACGCCTGCTGTTCAGATGTTTGAGAAGGCACCGTCACTCCAGTAGTGCAGTGGCCTTCTTTTTTTCTCTCTCAGGCCAGTGACGTCACAACTAGTATCACTGACCTGGGTGCGACTAAGCTCCATTCAAGTGAATGGCCTGAGGGAAACAAAGAAAAGGCTGCGGTACTACTGGAGCGCCGGTGCCTTTTCAAACAGCTGATCAGCGGGAATCGCGGGTGTCGGACCCCACCTATCCAGTAGATAGATGATCAGTAAAAAAAGAACTGCAGAACCCCTTTAATAACCTGGTGTTAAGGGGATCTGGTGTACCATTCAGCAGAGATTACTGTGGGACTTGGAGTTGGAGGGTTCATGTCTCCAATAGTCTAGCTAGCTGGTGGTCACATCATGTGGTAACTTATAAGGTGCTAGACTAACCTATAGGGGAACAAGGTCGAAAATAATACCCCTCCCACCATCAATCTTGTGGGCAGATACAACCCTAAAGTAGATAAAGTAATCCAGTGAGGTTACTAAATGGGCGGGTCTTCTATATATTATATTTGCTAAATGAGGGCCAATGGATTAAATTAGGGGCCCACTTCTTGGTCCATGAAAAAATGTTTTATTACAACAGACAGTACTTTTAATGGCATTTACTAGCCTTATTTTATTCATGGATGTCATGCCAATGGGGGCACAATCAAAACTGGTGTAAAGGAAAGCTGGCTTAGTTGATTCTCAAATTGGGGTGAATAAGCAATTTTTCCTGTATTGGGGTGTCCACCTTGTTTAATAGAAAAGCAATTCTATTAGGCCTTGATTTTCAAATTGGGTGAATAAGCTTCTCATTTAACTGCTATTGGGGTGCCCACCTTGTATAATAGATAAGCAATTCTATTACATGTTGATTCTCTAATTGTGGTTAATACTAGAGATGAGCGAGCACTAAAATGCTCGGGTGCTCGTTATTCGAGTCGAATTTTTTCGGGTGCTCGTTTCGAATAACTAACCTCATTGAAGTCAATGGGAGACTCGAGCATTTTTTGCAGGGGACCAAAGCTCGGCACAGGGAAGGTTGCGTGAAAACCTGGAAACCTCAGAAAATGATGGAAACACCACGGAAATGGACAGGAAACAGCAGGGGCAGCATGCATGGATGCCTCTGTGGCTGCCTAATCGTACCATTACGCCAAATTCTGGGCAACAGCCTGGTGGTGACCCTCAAGACAATTGTGCTGACCCAGACCAAGATGGGCAAGGCACATGCCCATCACATGTTAGTAAAGCACCCAACTAAGTGCAACGAAGGTCCATCACCGCCTGTGGGTGACACCACTGCTCATGATGGCACTGCTGTCCTATCCCCCGCCCCACGACGTAGGCATAAGAGTCTCCCTCTCCGCACCCACCCAGTAGTCCACAGCGTACACAAAGTTCTCCCAGCACAGTGCCCAGCTCTCCCCATCCCAGACGGGGAAACACGCACACTGAGATTGCAGTTTACAGCATGGGGGTGAACCCCAGGATGACTTGTTAAGACTGAGATTGCAGTTTACAGCTTGGCGGTGAATCCCAGAGTGGCTTGGTTAGACTAACATAGCAGCTGAACCCCCAAAAAATTTAGCCTGACACAGCATGGCGGTAACTACAGTTCAGTAAACAATTCTGTGGTGTGCGGTACAGTAGCGGCAGTCTAGAAAAAATGTTTTTTTCTATCACTTTTTTATATACTACAGTCCAGTGCAAAATTGTGTGGTGTGCGTTACACTAGCCGGAGTCTAGAAAATATACGTTTTTTTCTCTTAGTCATATATACTACAGTGCAGTGAAAAATTCTGTCGTGTGCTGCACACTAGCCGGAGTCTACAAAATATACGTTTTTTCTCTCATTCATATATCCTACAGTGCAGTGCAAAATTCTGTTATGTGCTGCACACTAGCTGGAGTCTAGAAAATATACCTTTTTTCTCTCAGTCATATATCCTACAGTCCAGTGAAAAATTGTGTAGTGTGCGGTACAATAGTCGGAGTATACAAAATATAAGTTTTTTCTATCAGTTATATATACTACAGTGCAGTGCAAAATTCTGTCGTGTGCTGCACACTAGCCAGAGTCTAGAAAATATAAGTTTTTTTCTCTCAGTTATATACCCTACAGTGCAGAGAAAAATTGAGTGGTTTGCGGTGCAATAGCCGCCGTCTAAAGACTAAGTTTTTTCTCTCAGTTATATTATACAGTGCAGAGCAAAATTCTGTTGTGTGCTACACACTAGCCGGAGTCTAGAAAATATACATTTTTTCTCTCATTCATATATCCTACAGTGCAGTGCAAAATTCTGTTGCGTGCTGCACACTAGCCGGAGTCTACAAAATATACATTTTTTCTCTCATTCATATATCCTACAGTGCAGTGAAAAATTGTGTGGTATGCGGTACACTAGCGGCAGTCTAGAGAATACATTTTTTCTCTCAGATGCATTTAATACAGTCCAGTGAAAAAATCTGTGGTGTGTGGTACACTAGCCGCAGTCTAGAGAATACTTTTTGGCCTCAGATATTAATTCTACAGTTTAGTGATTACACAAAATGTTGAACCCAAGGGTTAAGGGTCGAGGACGAGGATGTGGGCGTCCAAGTTATGTAGGGGGGCAGAGGCCGTGGTCCTGGGCAGGGTGACACAGTACCTACTGATGAGGGAGCAGTGGAACGCCACAGAGTTTCGCTCCCTAGCTTTATCTTGCAACTTACAGGGTCACGTGGTACACCACTATTGAAACCACAACAGTACGAATAGGTGATGACATGGATAGCAGATAATACTTCCAGTAATTTATCCACCACCCAATCTTCCACGCAGTCCACCCACGCTAGCCAAGGGAGTAGACCTCTGGCTCCTCCAGCTCAACCTCCTTCCCCCCAGCCTGCCCCCCCATGGAAAATATGTATTCAGATCCGGCATACTCACAGGAACTCTTTTCAAGACCCTACCCAGAGACATAAACCACTGCTCAACAGCAACCTGAGCAGTTGCTCTGTCCTGATGCCCAAAATTTTGAACTTTTGCAGTCTGTGGGTGATGAGAGTGTGGACTTAGTTGCAAGTAGTGCGTCAAGAGGTGTCGGATGATGATGAGACACGGTTGTCAGACATTGATGTTGTTGTCAGGGCAGTAAGTCCCAGGGGGGAGCAGAGTGAGGAATTGGAGGAAGAGCAGCTGGATGATGAGGTGACTGACCCGAGCTGGGTTGGTAAGCCTAGTCAAGTGCTTCTGAGGGGGAGGCAAGTGCAGCACCAGAACAGGTTGGAAGAGGCAGTGGGGTGGCCAGAGGGAGGAGCAGGGCCAGAGCAAGTAGATCAGCAACTGTTTCACGGAGTGAAGCTCCCATGCCGAGGCCTAGATGTTCGCAAGTCTGGAGGTTCTTTAAAGAAAGTGAGGATGACCGACGGACTGTGGTGTGCAACTTGTGCCACACCAGGATCAGCAGGGGAGCCACCACTACAAGCCTAACCACTACCAGCATGCGCAGGCATATGAGTGCTAAATACACGACTCAATGGAACCAAGGCCGTTCACCTCTGTGTCACATGCTGGCTTTACGAGTCAAACCCCCGCCCAGGACCCTGGCATGAACGCCTCCCGCCCTACAACCACGCCTTCACCTCCATGATCCTCCACACCCTACACCAATGTGTCTCAGCCCAGCCTTCAGCTGTGTTTGCATCAGACATTGGAGCTCAAGCGCAAACGCAAATACAATTCCACCCACCCACATGCACAAGCCCTTAACGTCCACATTTTCAAACTGCTGAGCCTGGAGATGCTGCGCTATAGACTGGTAGAGACTGAGGCTTTCCGCAACCTGATGGTGGTGGCTGTCCCTCGGTACTTGGTCCCCAGCCGTCACTATTTTTCCCGATGTGCCATCCCAGCCCTACACCAGCACGTGTCAGAGAACATCATCCGTGCCCTGACCAACGCGGTTACTGAGAAGGTCCACCTAACCACGGACACATGGACAACTCTTTACAAACAATGTTTACGGAGGGCCACCTACAGGCCCTCTCTCCAATAAATTTTTAGGAGCGTCAACTACAGAGACTCAAAAACAATTTTACAGGAGGGTCAACTACAGACACTCAAAAACAATTTTACAGGAGGGTCAACTACAGACATTACAAAACAATTTTACAGGAGGGTCAACTACAGACACTCCAAAATAAATTTTTCGGAGGTTCACCTACAGCCATTTGACTGCAATCTCAGTCTGACCAAAGCATTGGTGGTGTCACCGCCATGCTGTGTCAGTGTAAAATTTAATGTGCTTCACCTGCTACCTGAGTGTAACTTGGTCACTCTGGGTTCACCGCCATGCTGTGTCAGTGTAAAATTGAATGTGCTTCACCTGCTACCTCAACTAACTTGGTCACTCAGGGTTCACCGCCATACTGTGTCAGTGTAAAATTTAATGTGCTTCACCTGCTACCTGAGTGTAACTTGGTCACTCTGTGTTCACCGCCATGCTGTGTCAGTGTAAAATCTTATGTGCTTCACCTGCTACCTGAGTGTAACTTGGTCACTCTGGGTTCACCGCCATGCTGTGTCAGTGTAAAATTTAATGTGCTTCACCTGCTACCTGAGTGTAACTTGGTCACTCTGTGTTCACTGCCATGCTGTGTCAGTGTAAAATTTTATGTGCTTCACCTGCTACCTGAGTGTAACTTGGTCACTCTGGGTTCACCGCCATGCTGTGTCAGTGTAAAATTTAATGTGCTTCACCTGCTACCTCAACTAACTTGGTCACTCAGGGTTCACCGCCATGCTGTGTCAGTGTAAAATTTTATGTGGTTCACCTGCTACCTAAGTGTAACTTGGTCACTCTGTGTTCACCGCCATGCTGTGTCAGTGTAAAATCTTATGTGCTTCACCTGCTACCTGAGTGTAGCTTGGTCACTCTGTGTTCACTGCCATGCTGTGTCAGTGTAAAATTTTATGTGCTTCACCTGCTACCTGAGTGTAACTTGGTCACTCTGGGTTCACCGCCATGCTGTGTCAGTGTAAAATTTTATGTGCTTCACCTGCTACCTCAACTAACTTGGTCACTTGTTGGTGTCAACACTAGAGTGCGGCTACTATACCGCACACGACAGAATTGTTCATGCACTGTAGTATATGTAACTGAGAGAAAAAAAGGAATTTTTAGACTGCGGCAAATTTAACGCAAACCACTCCATTTTTCACTGGACTGTAGTATATATAACTGAGAAAATACGTATTTTATAGACTGACGCTGCTGTACAGCACACTACAGAATTGTTCACTGGACTGTAGTATATATAAATGAGAAAAAACGTAGTCTTTAAATGGCGGCTATGTTACCGCAAACCACTCCATTTTTCACTGGACTTCTTTTGGGTCTGTGTGGACCACGTGCTATTCCTTCTGCCACCAGTCGCTGTGCAGTGTGCAGCCAAGATGGCGGTAGCTGCACTACAAGTCCCAGCCAGCAGCCAGGAGACCAAAAAAAAAAGGTGCTTGTAGCCCTTAGAAGGGCTGCTGGGTTCTTTGAGCATGATTCCGGCCTAACCAACATCTAAATTCAGGCCCTAACACTCTCCCTGACAGACAGAAGCTCTATCCCTAATCTCATGCAGGCGGCGTCTGACGCGAGCAGCGCGGGGCCAGATTCTTATATTCCCAGGTCATCTTATCTGGCCAGCCAATCCCTGCTATCAACTTGTAGGGGCCCCACGTGATGCTAGGAGGTACCAAAGACTCTCCTGCATGTTGATTGGCTGAGAAAAGGCGCCTAACATGCAGGAAGAGGAAGATGCCATTTCCTCGAGGATCGCGATATGCTCGTCCGAGTAGCGAGCATATGCGAATACCCTAATGCTCGAACGAGCACCAAGCTCGGAAGAGCATGTTCGCTCATCTCTAGTTAATACATAACCAATTCCATTAGGCCTCAATTCTCAAATTGGGGTGAATAAGCTGTCTAATACGACTGTTATTGGGGTGCCCCATTGACATTGAATAACTTAGTTTACATCTATAGTTACTGTGCAGTATGTCAAACAAAGAGGTGCCAGGGCCCTTCAAAGGAATAGACAGTGACAAAAATGTTGCTGTAGTTGCCGCTGTTATCCAGCGGTAGTGTTTTGACGACCAAACCCACTGTCCTGGAATGATTGACTTGGTCTTCAACATCATCTCAACTGACATCAGACACCCACAACCAGGAGTCGGTGGGTTCCTCTGATACCACACTTAGTTGGAATTACCCAGGAACAAGCTCTGTGCCATCACCTGTCCTGAACCTGCCTTCTTTTCTGCTCCTTCTGGCAAGCAAGTCAACAGCTACTGCCCAGCACAGATTTGAAGGAGAGCTCCGCTGCTTCCTCCTGTAAGTGTGTGTCACTGTGCAAACTAAGAGACTACACTCTCTTGTCTGTGGGATTCAAATTATGTTAATAAGTTTTCCCCAGGTGCTAGGGGATGTGGCCGGCCTAAGAATCGAACACCCAGACAGCTTTGCTGGTCAAATGGTTCTCTCCTGAGCCACGCCCAGAGAGCCAATTTTATTAGATTTACATGGTGGATTTAGCCACCCCCTTTAGCAATCAATTTTAATATATCCAATCACAAGCATACAAGTATCTTTTAAAGCAACTAATCAGACAACATAATGGTTCCTCATTTTGCAGCCTATTTGATAATTACATACAACTTAGCACAATTTTGTTCATCAACTACTTAATTTCAAGTTGAAACGATAAATGTCACGTGGGAGCACGTACAGTGCATGTCAGGGACACAGTCATGAGGTGGGTGAGGTGGGTCACAGCCCAGAATCAACACGTGAGGCATCAGTATAAAGCTGCCTGGGTACTAATTTAGTGGTACCATGGTACTAATTTAGTGGTACAGCCTGACTCCTTCTCCAGCCGTCAGGGCTCCACCACTTTAGCAGAAGGGAGCTGTGTTTCCTTCCCATTGTCTACTAGTCCTGATGCTCCTCCTACTCCTTGTGGCAGAAGCGGAATGTGCTCCTGGCTAAGTTGCTGATACTACAGTCCCTCCCTTTCCATATGGTTGACTCTGCACATTTCAGAGAACTGATGGCTTGTGCCAAGCCAAGGTAGAGAGTCCCAAGGCATCACTACTTGTCTAAGAAAGCTGTACCAGCCCTGCAGACGTACATACAGAAGAAGGTGTGTCAATCCTGGACCCTGTTGGTGATTGGTACAATTCATGGTAGCACTGACATGTGGAATTGTAACTATGGTCAAGGACAATATATGTCCTTTATGGCCCACTGGGTAAATGTGGTTCTGGCCTAAGCATACCAGCAACTTGGTAAGGTGATGGCAATACAACCTGCAGGTTCTCATGTTGTGATTCCAGTGCCAATGTCCTCCTCTGCCTCCTCATCCTCCACCTTGTCCTCAGCATCCACTGTAGGCACAGTTTGGAGTGGTCCTCCAGCATACCACCTATGTAGGGCACGGCAGTGTCACACTGTTCTGCACCTGGTCAGCGTAGGCGAACTGAGTCACACCGAGGAGGAACTACTTCATGTCATCATACCAAGAAATCGAATCCTGGATGTCTCCTCACCAACTGAATATTGGAACCAAGGTCACTGTTAAAGGGCAGAACATTCTGTTGGCACTGTCAAGGAGGGCTGACCCATGTGCCCTGCATGTCACACTTCTTTAATCTGGTTGTAACCCAGTTCCTGAAGACTTCCACCCAGCTATAAGACATGTTGAAAATGGTCAGGAAACTGTGCATGCACTTCAGCTACTCTTACTGTGCAATATACACCCTCCTTGAGCTGCAAAGGCAGAATAGTGTTCCCCAACATTGCCTCATATATGACGTTTCCTTGCGTTGGAACTCCACCCTCCACATGTTGTACCAACTATATGAGCAGAGGAAGGGTGTGAATGATTTCTTGATGATGCAGGCGGACAGTGATACTCCCATGTGTAACTTCAACATTAGCCACTGGCAGCTCATGAGACTAGTGTGACACCTGCCATTTGCTCAGGCCCTTTCAGAAGGCCACTTTGTCAGACGCTAGGGCTACGGGATGAATGACGCCTGCATCTCATGGCCACCTACGTAAGTCCTGTAGGGGCTGAACTGGTGGAGGAGGAGGATCAAGACGAAGAGGAGGAGGGAATTAATGCACAGGAAATGTATACAGAACTGGTTTATCTGCACAAGCAACAAGAGAGGAGCTGGAGGTCGATGTGGAATACCAGGCAGATGACCCTGACAGTCCATGGCAGTATGCAGTGGAGATGGAGGCATCTGGAGACTGTGAACAACGTATATTGTCCTTGACCATAGTTACAACTCTATACTGAACTCTACCAGACACTGAGAAGCCTAAGAACTGGAACACCTTCTGCTCAACGTACGTGTACAGGGCTGGTATAGCTTTTTTGTAAAAGTAATGTCGGCTTAGGACTCTCCACCTTGGGTGGGCACAAGCCATCAATTCTCTGAAATGTGCAGAGTCAACTACAGGGAAAGGGAAGTACTGTAGTACCAGCAACTTGGCCAGGTGTACGTTCAGCTTCTGCACCATTGGATAAATGCATGCATACTGTTGTCTTTTTGCAATCGCCTCATATCGATTGCTGTTAAAAAAAAGTTACGAGGAGTTGGAAAAAGTGGAGCATCAGGAGCAACAGATGACATTGAAGGTGATGGGAAGGAACAACATCTTCCTTCTGTTGACATTGTTGAGCCCTGACTGCTGGAGAGGGGTGTGGGCCGGTGGGAGAGGCTGTGGTTGCTGCTTCAGTCTGTAATACTAAATGAGTGGCATGGTTTTCCCATGCCACTTTATCGTGAGGCTCTATGTGTTGATGCAGGGATGTCGTGCCAAAATTAGCACCCTGGCCGCGTCTCACCTTCTGCAGACACATCTTTCATACCGCCACGCTAACATCTCCCAGCGACTTGGTGAAAAATTGGCAAGTATGGCATTTTTCCTCCACCACTAGTGTGTTCGTCACTGGTAGTCTCCTGAGTAGCAGACGATGTACCCCTCCCATGTTTGGCTGCAGATCTCCCACTCTGTCCAACCTGCTGTCTCACGGGCATGCTGTGCAGCAACTGGGACCGCAGAGGCAATGTGTAAGTGTGGTGACCTGATCAGTATAGTAGTTGGTACTCACATTTCTGCAGCTCCCTAGGCCGGCATGTAGTAATGCTAAGGAAGGCACTGGATGCCTTCTGGGCACATTCTGGTTTTGAGAGATCTCCTGCCAGATGTTGGTTGCGGTGCCCTTGGTGGTATAGATTTTAGGTGCAGGGAAGGCAAGTTTCTTGAGGTTTGTGTAGTCAGCACCCTTGGGTGCAGATGAGGTGGTGAAATAAAAAGAAGTCTGAATAAATAACTGGAACATTTACTGAGAATCACTTGCCTTGAGGTAGATGTACATATTATTGCAATGCAAAGTGGTAGTTATAATCCATTCAAAGGACATCACAAGTTAGTTGTAGCTGTAATCCTAATAACAGGATCTTGGTCACACTCAGGCTATTGTAACTTCTGGCTGTCTATCTTCCAGATGTAGAGTATACATCAATAAACTTCTGTTTCACACGGCCGGTACATATGTCTTGCCTTCCTGATTTACAATTTCCAATAATATGTCCACACATATTATTGGAATACATCTCAAAGTTCAGCTTGTACTTCACTGCAGACTGTGAACAGGCACCATAGACTAACTCCTGTCACACACTGGGTGCTAATGGAGCCTAGGCTGATGTAACACTCTCCTCTCCACTAGCCTCTCCTTATACTCCTCAACACCCTGGGTTTCTGTTGTTCCTCTCTTGAGGCATACCTGTGGTCTGGGCACAACTCAAAGAGGTAGCTACTTGTCAGGTTTCAGTGTCAATTACTGTATATATGACTCATGTTTAAGTTGGCTGCTCAAACAATTTGGCAGCTGAATGTCGGGCACCTGTAAGGCTCCAAAACAAAGATAAGAAAAGTGGTTTTCGCTGCTTCTGACTTCTCTGCTCAAAGATACACAGTGCTCAATGAGTAGTGGCTTACTTACCATGGAGGACAGTCATGTGACTGTTATGGGGACCTTGAGGAAAGGGGGCCTGGTGCCAAACTGATTCTCTTGTTCCCAACATAGATTCACAGAATTTTCTAGGAGCCACTTCTAGGTGCTACTCAGCACACATAGATTTTCACAGGTTCCCACTTGGTGAAACAAAAGCTATGCAAATTTCAGTGCACCAAGCTTTGTGATGGCTGCAGTCAGCCAGTTTTGTCGGAAATCTTGAAATCTAGTTTTGTTCCACATTGTCTGGGAGCTGGAGGGAAGGGGGGGTATTGGCCCATATGAAGTTTTGCTATAGGACTGTAGTAGTTTTGTTTTCACCTCTGCCAGTGAATACTGTATAAAGCTGTAGTGTTTTACTAATTCATTCCATCTTAGTACATTATGTCAATTTTCACCTATCTTCTCTCTGCCCCATTCCCATATTCCCTTCATTTTTGACATTTCATTGGTAGGGAATATTGTGATGGTCCCACTACTCGCCATCAACAGGCAGTTGTTGATAAACTGCCAACTTAGGCAAGAACTTGGCAGATGAAATAAAATGTGATTCACCTAGGCCTCAGTAATAGTATTGCTACATAAATATTTAATACAGTAACTTTGAATAACAGTCCCAGAGAAACACCTTGATATTCTTGTTACAAGTAAGCTAAGAAGCAGTACTCAATTTCAAGCAGCAGCAAAAGCAAAATGTAAATGACTGGTGAGGTTCTAACTACTGTAAGAATCACGATACCTGTACTCCATGGGGTTCCTACAAATGAATGAAGCATCAGGTCAAATATGACACTTGCACTCAGCAGAGTGCATGCTTGACCTGCTGTCCTATCCATCTTTGGGGGCAGCCATTCCTGTGATTGGAGCGTATCCCAGAGGCCAAACTCCCACTTATCTAATAGCCATCTCCTATTCTGTAGATGGGGGATAACTTGAAATAACCAGAAAACCCTTTTAACCCCTTCAACCCGGGCCTGTTTTTACCTTCGTGCCCAGGCCATTTTTTTGCAAATCTGACATGTGTCACTTTATGTGGTAATAACTTTGGAACGCTTTTACTTATCCAGGCCATTCTGAGATTGTTTTCTCGTCACATATTGTGCTTCACGACAGTAGTAAATTTGGGGCAAAATATTTCATTTTTATTTATAAAAAATACATTATTTACCAAAAATGTGGAAAAAATTGCAAATTTCCAAATTTCAAATTCTCTACTTTCAAAATAGATAGTAATACCTCCAAAAATAGTTTTTATTTTACATTCCCCATATGTCTACTTTATGTTTGAATCATGTTGAAAATGACATTTTAGTTTTTTGGGACGTTAGAAGGCTTCAAAGTTTAGAAGCAAATCTTAAAATTTTTAGAAGATTTCCAAAACCCAATTTTTTTAAGGAGCAGTTCAGTTATGAAGTCACTTTGTGGGGCTTACATAGTGGAAACTCCCCATAAATCACCCCATTTTAGAAACTACACCCTTCAAGCTATTCAAAACTGATTTTACTAACTTTGTTAACCCTTTATGTGTTCCATGAGAATTGACGGAAAATTGGAATTAAATTTCAAAATTTCACTATATTTAGCAGATTTTAAATTTTAATCCAATTTCCATGAAACACATCAAGGGTTAACAACAAAACTCAAAATCTATTACCCCGATTCTGGAGTTTACAGAAACACCCCATATGTACACAAAAACTAATGTATGGGCGCACAGCAGGCTTCACAGTGGAAGGAGCACCATATGGCTTTTGGAGAGCGGAATTAGCTGCAATAATAATTGGGAGCTATGTCGCACATGAAGACCCCCTGAGCTGGCCCTACAGTGGAAACCCCCAAAAGTGACCCCGTTTTGGAAAGAGCACCCCTGTACGAACAATTTAAGTAGTAGAAAGAGTACTTTTTAGCAAACTGGTGTCTCACAGAAGGCAGAAACACTTGTAAAAGCATTGTGAAAATGAAAAATTACTAGCAGACCCTAATTTTTAATATTTACAAGGGGTTAAAGGAGAAAATGCACCCCAGTATGCGTTCCTCATTTTCTCCCCATTATAGCAACACCCCATATGTTCTCGTAGCCTGCTGTATGGGCGCAAAGCAGGCCCCTAGAGGCAAACTGCAAAATATGGATTTTGCAGGTCAGAATTAACAGACATGGTTTTTAAATGGCCATGTCGCGTTTAAAAATTTCCTGAGGTCCCCAGCAACTAAAAAAGGAGCTCTAAAAAATGAAAGGTGGAATCTGATTGGTTGCTATGGGCAACTAAGCCAGTTCTACTCTACACCAGTGTGATAAATGACCCCAATGGTTTTTAAATGGCCATATCGCGTTTAAAAATTTCCTGAGGTCCCCAGCAACTAAAAACCCCAAGCAGTGACCCCATTTTGGAAAGAGCACCCCTGTATGAACATTTTAAGTGGTAGAAAGGGTACTTTTTAGCAAACTGGTGTCTCACAGAAGGCAGAAACACTTGTAAAAGCATTTCAAAGCACATATTTGTGAAAATGAAAAATTACTAGCAGACCCTAATTTTTCATATTCACAAGGGGTTAAATGAGAAAATGCACCCCAGTATGCGTTCCCCATTTTCTCCCCATTATAGCAACACCCCGTATGTTCTCGTAGCCTGCTGTATGGGCGCACAGCAGGCCGCTAGAGGCAAACTGCAAAATATGGATTTTGCAGGCCAGAATTAATAGACATGGTTTTAAAAATTTCATGAGGTCCCCAGAAATTAAAAACCCCAAGAAGTGACCCCATTTTAGAAAGAGCACCCCTATACAAACATTTTAAGTGGTAGAAATGGTACTTTACAGCAAACAAACATGTGTCTCACAGATGGCAGAAACACTTTTCAAAGCATTTCAAAGCGCACATTTGTGAAAATGATCAATTACTAGCAGATCCCAATTTTTCACAGTCACAAGAGGTTAAAGGAGAAAATGTACCACAGTACGTTTGTCACGAGTAGACCTGCGTCTGGAATCAGACGTTCTGCACGGCTTTCGAAGTGACATCTTTGACAGGCCATTCCCTTTGTTTGTGTGCTCTTCCCCACACCTCTTCCCCTCAGCTGTTGCCGCTTGGCAATCAGCTTTCCCCTATTTACCCCTTCCTCTCCCAGTATCCCTTGCGGTCTATATTTTCTACTTGCTGGGTTGAGAGTGGTGTGGATCTCGGCTGAGATCCTGTTGCTGAGTTCGACTTAAAGGGGTTGTCCCACGAAAAATATTCTACAGTTTTCAAAGTAGCACCTGTATCTGAGCACTTTTGTAATTGCATGTCATTAAAAATTTTGTACAGCTACTGGGTTATTCAATAAAATGTATCTGTATAGGACCACTTAATTTCTTATTTCATTGACCTATTCACTGAGCAGGCCGCACATGCTCAGTTTCAACTTTTAACTGCTTCCTTAGCTGTGATAGGGAGAGCATGGACACGCCCCCTGAGGTGCAGCAGAAAAGACACTCCCCGAGCTGTCAGCTTGATATAAATCTAGCAGAGTATTGAAAGTGGAGATCTCTGGATCCATGTGAGGTACAGGGTTGGTTCTAGCTTTGTTAGAAAGAGATTGTCACGTACTATATGATGTCTGATTTTCATTTTTTACATTATTCGTGGGATAACCCCTTTAAGTTAAGTTTCTGTCTTCATTTGTTGTTTTCCTTTTGGAGTCTCCTGTTCCTCCTTATGCTTGGAGGAACGGGTTTACTCTCTGGAGTCACTAGCCTGCAGGGGTTTCTAGGGTGTATTTAGATTAGGTTCCTGTGTATGAACATTCCTACCTTCCAGGATTGTTCATACTGGTAGTCAGCCTAGGGCCTAGTCACAGGGTCCTCTGCAGGAGGTGACCGTCTCCCTGGTTTTGTCTGTCCCCATCCCTCGTACGCTCGGTGTGGCTTTCCCCCCCACACCAGAGCGTGACAACGTTTTCCCCATTTTCTCCCCAATATAGCAACACCGCATATGTGCTAGTAGCTTACGGATTTGGCACACAGCAAGCGAGCTGCAAAATGTGCATTTTGCAGGCCTGAATGGACAGAAATGGATTTTACGTTACATTTGTCATTTAAATATTTCCTGAGGTCCCCAGAAAGTGAAAAACCCCAAGAAGTGACCCCATTTTGGGAAGTGCACACCTGTACGAACATTTTAAGTGGTAGAAAGGGTACTTTTTAGTAAACTGGTGTCTCACAGAAAGCAGAAACACTTGTAAAAGCATTTCAAAGCACACATTTGTGAAAATGAAAAATTACGAGCAGACCCTAATTTTTCATATTCACAAGGAGTTAAAGGAGAAAATGCACCCCAGTATGCGTTCCCCATTTTCTCCCCATTATAGCAACACCCCATATGTGCTCGCAGCCTGCTGTATGGGCGCACAGCAGGCCTCCAGAGGCAAACTGCAAAATATGGATTTTGCATGCCAGAATGGTTTTTAAATGGCCATGTCGCGTTTAAAAATTTCCTGAGGTCCCCAGCAACTAAAAACCCCAAGCAGTGACCCCATTTTGGAAAGAGCACCCCTGTACAAACATTTTAAGTGATAGAAAGGGTACTTTTTAGCAAACTGGTGTCTCACAGAAGGCAGAAACACTTGTAAAAGCATTCAAAGCACACATTTGAGAAATTGAAAAATTACTAGTAAACCCTAATTTTTCATATTCACAAGGGATTAAAGGAGAAAATGCACCCCAGTATACGTTCCCCATTTTCTCTCCAACGCCCCATATGTGCTCGCAGCCTGCTGTATGGGCGCACAGAAGGCCGCTAGAGGCAAACTGCAAAATATGTATTTTGCAGGCCTGAATTAATAGACATGGTTTTTAAATGGCCATGTCGCGTTTAAAAATTTCCTGAGGGCCCCAGAAAGTAGAAAAACCCAAAAAGTGACCCCATTTTGGAAAGAGCACCCCCGTACAAACATTTTAAGTGGTAGAAAGGGTACTTTTTCGCAAACTGGTGTCTCACAGAAATGAATATGTAGTGATGGTGAAAAGTGGATATGTACAAAGTAAAAAAATTTCAGGGTACATCAAGGATGAAACTAAGGCCTCTTTCACACTAGCGGCAGCACGGATCCGGCATGTGAAGGGTGCCGCCGGATCCGTGCTGCCGCAAGGACATGTGTGGGGCCGGAACCGCGCTCCAGCCCCACACATATCACACAGTACATACACACAGACACACACACACACACACACACACATATACACATACAAAACACTTACATACTTACATGCTCCCGGCAGGTCTCCACAGCGCAGGAGGAGCAGGATGACACGCATATAGGACAATTCCCCACAGTGCCGTCTGCTGGGCGCCGGGTGGGATCGTCCTATGTGTGTGCCGTCCTGCTCCTCCTGCGCTATGGAGACCTGCCGGGAGCATGTAAGTATGTATGTGTATTTGTATATGTATATGTCTGTGAATGTTTATGTGTATGTGTGTATGTATGTGTGCAGGTGACGGATCCGTCATGAACTCCATTGAAAGTCAATGGAGGACAGATCCGTTCACCATTGTGTCACACCAAACGGATCCATCCCCATTGACTTTCATTGGGGGTCATGACGGATCCGTCTTGGTGCGGATGCCTGGACCAGAGAGCAAACCGTGAAGGAAAGTTCCTGTGTGTCCTGCAGATTTAAATAGCACGTACGCATTGTACATTACCATCTGTACAAGGTGCACGGCCAGCTTTTTGTTCCACACTTTTGTTTTTCGTGTGGCACTGTAGGGCTTCAGAACTTGATCTGAAAGATCAACCCCTCCCATGTGCCTGTTGTTGAAGAGGGGTAAGCTGGTATAATAGTCATCCACATACAGGTGGTAACCCCCTATCCAGCAGTGGGTGCGGCAAGTCCCACACTAATTCCCACTAACTCTTAGGCCAGGGGGGCATTCTGGGGGTTCAATCCGGGTGTCCCTCCTTTCATAGACCCGGAACCTATAGGTGTACCGGAACTTACTCTCGCGGAGCTTATACATTTTTATGCCATACCTTGCCCGCTTGCTGGGCAGGTACTGTCGGAATTTTACCCTCCCCTTGAAATGCACCAGGGACTCATCTATACAGATGTTTTCTCCTGGGGTGTACACTTCAGAAAACTTGGTGCTGAAGTGGTCAAGGATCGGTCTAATTTTGAAAAGCCGATCAAATGTCAGGTCACTTTGGGGCAGACACTGTGCATTATCATTATAATGCAAAAATTTCGATTCCGGGCCATGGTGGTACTGAATACTGGAGTGTGGTACAAGACATCCGCACTCCAATACTGTCTCATTTTTTGTTTTTTAATAAGCCCCATGTGCAGCACAAGCCCCCAGACGATTTTCATTTCTGCTGCTGTTACTGGGGTCCAACCAAGGGGTCTTGCGTATGATAACGTGGGGTTTTGGGTAATGAACTGCTGGGTGTACAAATTAGTTTGGGCCACAATAACATTTACTAAATCATCACTGAAAAAGATTTTGAAAAAATCAATTTCTGTGAAGCCCGGGCAGTTAATTTGAATTCCAGAGTTTCCCTACAAACTCTGGAATTTGGAGCTGATAAACGTCAGGCGGTGGGGTCCATATGGGCTCACCCTGGGGGGCTGCCTCAGCTGTCGTTCTGGGGCGCCTCCTAGAGGGTCCCTCATCAGTGGATGATGATGATGATGAGGGGGTGGAGGAGTAGAGGAAAGTGGCATCCTCTTCTCCTTCAGTGGCCGACTCGGTATCAGAGGCAAGGATGGCATATGCCTCTTCTGTCGAGTATCGTCGTTGGGATGATTGGGACATTTTTATTTTATTGGGGTGTGGTAGGTGAAACGTGTAAAACTTTATTTAGTGTGAGGGGTGTGAATGTAGTGTTTTTACATGTGAAGGTGTTTTTTTAAGTTTTAAAAAAGAATTTTAAAAAAAGGGGGGGGAATAAAAGAAAAGGTCTTTTCTGTAAAAAAAAAAAAAAAGTCTTCAGTAAAAAAAAGAAAACAAAAAGGATTTGCTGCAGAAAACAGGCTTTACTGCAGTATTTAGTGCGCAAAAAAATGAGCAGACGCGATCAGTAATGGACACTACTGAGCAGTGCTCCGTGGTTGCAAAAAGCACGTACGTAGATGGTGCATTCGTGCAAATTCCTAAACACTAACTAAAATTTATCTATCTACCACTAACTGCGGTTCTTTTTTCACACAAAATAGGTAAAAAAAAAAACAAAACTAAAAAATGTGCAGGTGCTGCTAATACAGCACACACGGACACAGATCGTGTGTGTGTGCAGAAACTGTAGTGTGCAAATTCACTACAGTCCTCTGCAAGCTGCACGTATGCAGATAGTGTACGTTCGTGCAAAACCCTAAACTAACACTAACTAAAATGTATCTATCTACCACTAACTGCGGTTCTTGTTTCACACAAAATAGGTAAAAAAAAAAAAACTAAAAAATGTGCAGATGCTGCTAATACAGCACGCACGTACACAGATCGTGTGTGCGTGCAGAAACTGTAGAGTAAAAAGTCACTACATTCCTCTGCAAACTGCACGTACGCAGATAGTGCGTTCGTGCAAAATCCTAAACTAACACTAACTGAAATTTATCTATCCACCACTAACTGCTGTTCTTTTTTTACACCAAAAATGTAAAAAGAAAAAAAAAAAACTAAAAAAAAAGACCAGATATAAATTAGCACACTACTGATAGGTGCTCTGCAGAACGCACGCATGCACACAGATTGTGTGTGTGCAGAAACTGTAGTGTAAAAATTCACTACAGTCCTCTGAAAAATGCACGTATGCAGATACAGTGCGTTCGTGCAAAAATCTACACTGATACTAACTGAAATATATATATATATAATATATATCTGTCACTAACTAGAGTTCAAAAAAATGTGCTAATGTAGCACGCACGCACACAGAACATGTGTGCGTGCAAACACAGTAGTAAGAAAAAGTCACTAAAGTGTAAAAATGATCACTGGCTAAAAATTAACTTATATCTATATATAGAGAGATATGGAGCTCTATATATATTTATATAAAACCCTAACTGTGCTTTCTTCTTTTTGGACAAAAAAAAGAGAAAAAAAAAAAAGCACAAAAAAATGATCCCCAGGTGCTGATCAGGCAGGTATGCACTGAAAAGCACTGGGCGGTCACAGCTCGCACGCAGAAAAAGCGGTGTGGAGCTGGAAAATTTGTTAAAAAAAAGGCAAAAAACACACGGACCAAGTGGCGTCCGTAAAAAATGGACGAGGTTGGGGGGGGGCGGAAGCAACAGGGACAGATGGTGGGTTAGGGATCTGTAACTACTTCTTCTTTTCTTTTCTTCCTTTTTTCTTCTTCTTTTCAGCAGGAAAAGGGCAGGTCGCAGTGGTGGTGCACCACAAGTCCCAGCAAGCAAACAGCAGCACAGAAAAGGACAGAACCTCTCTGCATGCAGTCACCAGCTAGAATGGCTGCATGCAGGAAGGTTCTGCCTCTTCCTGTGCAGCTGCAGCGCTGGCAGGGGACCCAAAACACAGGGGTCCCCTGCTTGTCCCCTGGACTGGCCAATCGCAGCCATGGGAGCTGCAGGGGGATGGAAATACCGCCCCCTGCCCATACCCGACATGGCTGCCTGCCGGGCAGTGCAGCCATCACACCTGGGTCCCGCGGCGATTACGCCCGCAGGCCGGGTGATTGCCCCGCCATAGTACTACGGCGCTGAGCGTCTAGCCCCTTCACACAGCGTTGTAATATTACGGCGCTGGGCGCAAAGGGGTTAAGTATAGTGTTATTGTTATGTATATTTATTTTTTCTACATTCAGCCATTTAAAGGGGCTATGCCATGATTGATGTAAAAAATTTTTATCAGACATCATTTAGTCTAACAAAGGTAGAACCAACCCTCTAACTCACAAGGAACCACAGATCTCCCCATTCCTAGCTCCAATCGTTCTGCTAGATTTATTTCAGGCTGGAAGCTCAGGGGGTATGTCCTTTCTGCCACAGCTCATGGGACATGTCCTTGCTGCTTCAACTCTCCCCTGTAACTGCCACAGCTTCTAACAAAAGGTATGGCTGGTGACAGTTGAAAATTTAAGCCTCATGCACATGACCATACCCATATTTTGTTCTGTAGTCCATGGATCTGCTAAATATGGTTACCTTCTATGTGCACTCCACATTTTTCTCACCCCCATCGAAAGAAATACCTATTCTTGTCGGAAAAATGGGACATGTTCTATAATTAGTGGAATGGACACACAGATCTGCAAAAAATGTGGATGTATGAATGGCTTCATAGGAAAGAATATGTCAGTGTACCAACTGCAAAAAATACACATAGCACACTGAAGAAAAATATGTTTGTATGCACAAGTCCTTAACTCAGCATGTGTGTATACCTTATTGAGGAGGACAAGAAATATGGGGAAAAAAATAAACAGCAGATGGCACTATATAAATACATTTCATTGAATAACTCAGAGACCATACTACATTTTTAATTACTTGCAATTATAAAAGTATTTAGATCCAGGTGCTGGTTTCAAATAAGTAGACTAGTTTTGTGGCAGAAAGAACCCCCTTAAAAGTTATTTTAAAGGGATTGTATCATCTCAGAAAATGGGGGCATATTGCTAGGATATGCACCCATTCTGTGATAGGTGAGATCCCAGATGTGGGACCTGCACCTATCTCATAAACAGAGCTTTGAAAGTCACGCACTGTACTTGTGTGGCCACCAATCCCATCAACTTCTATGGGGCCGATGGAACTGGCCGAGCTGGAGATTTTTGGCGGCCCCATAGAAATTAATGTAGGGCAGCAGCCCAAGCGTGGTGCGACCTCTGTGACTTTCAAGGCTCCATTTACAAGATAGGTGTGGGTCCCAGAGGTGGGGCCCGCACCTATCAAACAATGGGGGCCTATCCTAGCAATATGCCACCATTGTCTGGTATGATAAAACCCTTTTAAAGGGAGTCTGTCACCTCCATATGCCCCTATAAAGCACTGACATAGCCCCACAGCACACCTAATCACAAATCTAATCGTACCTGTGGCGCTTTCTTATGACTTGTAGAAGCTGCAAAAACGTAGTTTAAACCATATGTAAATTAGCCGTTGGAAGTGCCCGGAGGCGGCGTCCACTGCCATGGAGCCCGGGCTCCTGTGCTTTTTTTTCATGCTTTCCCCGCCCCAGCCATTGCCTCTGCCCGCCCTCCTCTTCTCTTGCGTCCTCCGTCTGTTCCAGTCACCCACTGGGCCGGCGCATGCGCACTGGCTACGGTGGTGCCGTGCCCACAATGGGCAATGCAGTGCACATGCCCCGGCCCTGGCGAGAGTCTGCACAGGGGCGGGATCTCGCTGGAACAGACGGAGGACGCAAGTGAAGAGGAGGGCGGGTGGAGGCAATGGCTGGGGCGGGGAAAGCATGAAAAAAAAGCACAGGAGCCCGGGCTCCACGGCAGTGAACGCCGCCTCCGGGCACTT
The DNA here is from genome assembly GCA_900303285.1 of Rhinella marina. Classification (NCBI taxonomy): domain Eukaryota; kingdom Metazoa; phylum Chordata; class Amphibia; order Anura; family Bufonidae; genus Rhinella; species Rhinella marina. The sequence continues at coordinate 31,586 of ONZH01015715.1, forward strand.
CCAAAGGCTAATTTACATATGGTTTAAACTACGTTTTTGCAGCTTCTACAAGTCACAAGAAAACGCCACAGGTACGATTAGATTTGTGATTAGGTGTGCTGTGGGGCTATGTCAGTGCTTTATAGGGGCATATGGAGGTGACAGACTCCCTTTAAGGTATCAGAAATCTCTGTTAATGTTAATGTAATGGTCAATCCAGTTTTCTGTATAAATCATGTTCCATTAATTTTCTCAACAGGTCTACCTCAGCACCAGGAGAGGTGCATGGGTTGTTAACCGTGTAGCTGATGAAGGGTTTCCACTAGATGTAGTGTTGTACAGCCGATTTAAACTGCTTGCTAAGACATTTATGACCACAGAAATGTTGAATAACTGGGCAGAAAAGAAAATGAATGGACGTTTTAATCATGAGAATTTTGGCCTAAAGCCTAAACACAGGTAACTGCAATTGCAGATTTTAGGTACATTTTTTTAAATGCTGCATTTTTTGTTGTTGTTTTAGGACCAAAAAAAATCAGTGACAAGTTGTTACTTATAAAAAATTATAAAATGTGAATTTTTCAATGCCACTTACACAAACATTTTGTCACGACAGGGAAACAAGGGATAGTGTGCCCTGTCTGAACCCCACCTCTTTCCCTGCCTACTTACAGTAGATGCCCTAGGCGACAAAACCGTAACTTGGAGACAGTCCCTATGCTGAGTACGTGCACAGGGAAGGGAAGGGAACACAGGGAAAGACGAACACAGACAGAAACAAACACAACAGCAGAATCGTCAGCAAGCCAAGTCAAGAACAGGTCACCTCAAATACCGAGGGGAATCACAAAAGCGTAGTCTAAGTCCAAAGCCAAAATCCAATACACCAATAATCCAACAGCAAGGTCCAACACACAGCACTGATCTCAGAAGACTAATCACAGGCATCTGAGTGAGGCAGTTGCCATCTTTAAATAGCCCGCCCAGGATCATGTGATGTGGCCAGCATCACATGACCTGAGGCGGAGCAAGCTGTCCAAACAATATGTAAAGTAGCCATGTGGTGTGATCAGCACCACATGGCTAAACCCAAACAGAGAATTAACTCATGAAGTGCTGGCTGACAAGACCAGCACTTCAATTCCCTATTGCTCGTCTCTAGGGGGCGGAGAGGTCCGGCGACGTCGTGCAGAGGGAGCACGACGCCGACCTCGCGTGACACATTTTTGCACAAATGGCTTTTCCCAGCTGGCCTCGCCACTTTCTGTAAAAGGCTGGCATTGGCCAGTGTCCTACCATATTTA
>ONZH01015716.1:0-27008 GCA_900303285.1 Rhinella marina
GCCTATATATTGTATATTTCAAGGTACACAGCCGTGTACTAAGTGATCAGACGGTGTGTATGAACACCAGGTATGAGAAATTACTTTGCAAGAGAACGCACAGTACAGTTGCCAATTATAAGGCCTATATATTGTATATTTCAAGGTACACAGCCGTGTACTAAGTGATCAGACGGTGTGTATGAACACCAGGTATGAGAAATTACTTTGCAAGAGAACGCACAGTACAGTTGCCAATTATAAGGCCTATATATTGTATATTTCAAGGTACACAGCCGTGTACTAAGTGATCAGACGGTGTGTATGAACACCAGGTATGAGAAATTACTTTGCAAGAGAACGCACAGTACAGTTGCCAATTATAAGGCCTATATATTGTATATTTCAAGGTACACAGCCGTGTACTAAGTGATCAGACGGTGTGTATGAACACCAGGTATGAGAAATTACTTTGCAAGAGAACGCACAGTACAGTTGCCAATTATAAGGCCTATATATTGTATATTTCAAGGTACACAGCCGTGTACTAAGTGATCAGACGGTGTGTATGAACACCAGGTATGAGAAATTACTTTGCAAGAGAACGCACAGTACAGTTGCCAATTATAAAGGCCTATATATTGTATATTTCAAGGTACACAGCCGTGTACTAAGTGATCAGACGGTGTGTATGAACACCAGGTATGAGAAATTACTTTGCAAGAGAACGCACAGTACAGTTGCCAATTATAAGGCCTATATATTGTATATTTCAAGGTACACAGCCGTGTACTAAGTGATCAGACGGTGTGTATGAACACCAGGTATGAGAAATTACTTTGCAAGAGAACGCACAGTACAGTTGCCAATTATAAGGCCTATATATTGTATATTTCAAGGTACACAGCAGCCGTGTACTAAGTGATCAGACGGTGTGTATGAACACCAGGTATGAGAAATTACTTTGCAAGAGAACGCACAGTACAGTTGCCAATTATAAGGCCTATATATTGTATATTTCAAGGTACACAGCCGTGTACTAAGTGATCAGACGGTGTGTATGAACACCAGGTATGAGAAATTACTTTGCAAGAGAACGCACAGTACAGTTGCCAATTATAAGGCCTATATATTGTATATTTCAAGGTACACAGCCGTGTACTAAGTGATCAGACGGTGTGTATGAACACCAGGTATGAGAAATTACTTTGCAAGAGAACGCACAGTACAGTTGCCAATTATAAGGCCTATATATTGTATATTTTCAAGGTACACAGCCGTGTACTAAGTGATCAGACGGTGTGTATGAACACCAGGTATGAGAAATTACTTTGCAAGAGAACGCACAGTACAGTTGCCAATTATAAGGCCTATATATTGTATATTTCAAGGTACACAGCCGTGTACTAAGTGATCAGACGGTGTGTATGAACACCAGGTATGAGAAATTACTTTGCAAGAGAACGCACAGTACAGTTGCCAATTATAAGGCCTATATATTGTATATTTCAAGGTACACAGCCGTGTACTAAGTGATCAGACGGTGTGTATGAACACCAGGTATGAGAAATTACTTTGCAAGAGAACGCACAGTACAGTTGCCAATTATAAGGCCTATATATTGTATATTTCAAGGTACACAGCCGTGTACTAAGTGATCAGACGGTGTGTATGAACACCAGGTATGAGAAATTACTTTGCAAGAGAACGCACAGTACAGTTGCCAATTATAAGGCCTATATATTGTATATTTCAAGGTACACAGCCGTGTACTAAGTGATCAGACGGTGTGTATGAACACCAGGTATGAGAAATTACTTTGCAAGAGAACGCACAGTACAGTTGCCAATTATAAGGCCTATATATTGTATATTTCAAGGTACACAGCCGTGTACTAAGTGATCAGACGGTGTGTATGAACACCAGGTATGAGAAATTACTTTGCAAGAGAACGCACAGTACAGTTGCCAATTATAAGGCCTATATATTGTATATTTCAAGGTACACAGCCGTGTACTAAGTGATCAAGACGGTGTGTATGAACACCAGGTATGAGAAAATACTTGCAAGAGAACGCACAGTAAGTTGGCAATTAAAGGCCTATATATTGTATATTCAAGGTACACAGCGTGTACTAATGATCAGACGGTGTGTATGAACACCAGGTATGAGAAATTACTTTGCAAGAGAACGCACAGTACAGTTGCCAATTGAAAGGCCTATATATTGTAATATTTCAAGGTACACAGCCGTGTACTAAGTGATCAGACGGTGTGTATGAACACCAGGTTATGAGAAATTACTTTTGCAAGAGAACGCACAGTACAGTTGCCAATTGTAAAGGCCTTATATATTGTATATTTCAAGTACACAGCCGTGTACTAAAGTGATCAGACGGTGTGTATGAACACCAGGTATGAGAAATTACTTTGCAAGAGAACGCACAGTACAGTTGGCAATTGTAAGGCCTATATATTGTATATTTCAAGGTACACACCGTGTACTAAGTGATCAGGACGGTGTGTATGAACACCAGGTATGAGAAATTACTTTGCAAGAGAACGCACAGTACAGTTGCCAATTATAAGGCCTATATATTGTATATTTCAAGGTACACAGCCGTGTACTAAGTGATCAGACGGTGTGTATGAACACCAGGTATGAGAAATTACTTTGCAAGAGAACGCACAGTACAGTTGCCAATTGATAAGGCCTATATATTGTATATTTCAAGGTACACAGCCGTGTACTAAGTGATCAGACGGTGTGTATGAACACCAGGTATGAGAAATTACTTTGCAAGAGAACGCACAGTACAGTTGCCAATTATAAGGCCTATATATTGTATATTTCAAGGTACACAGCCGTGTACTAAGTGATCAGACGGTGTGTATGAACACCAGGTATGAGAAATTACTTTGCAAGAGAACGCACAGTACAGTTGCCAATTATAAGGCCTATATATTGTATATTTCAAGGTACACAGCCGTGTACTAAGTGATCAGACGGTGTGTATGAACACCAGGTATGCAGAAATTACTTTGGCAAAGAGAACGCCACAGTACGTAGTTGCCATTGGAAATGATGCCTGATATATTGTATATTTCAAGTCACAAGCAGTAGTGGCCAAATATAGTGTTGGTATGTAGCTAGAGCACCTAATAAGCATTCTAATGCCTCTCTGCTGTCCCCTACTCCAGGCAGCTATCCCTGAATACGGCAGCCTGTTCTCTGTAAAAGTGTATATTTGTAAGTAAAGCTATCCACTGTTCTGCACTATGAGTAGCCCTGATAAGGGCTTTTAATCACGCTCCTGCCTGTCCAACAGCTAAAACCTGTCTCTCCCTTCTCCAGCCTCTGTCCCTGACTAAGTTCACGCAGCATATGCGAACGAGCAGGAAGAGCTGAGTTTTTAATATTCGAGGTCACATGGTTTTTCCAGCCAATGCATGTAGACGCCGTTTTCGCGCTGCCAGCGTGCTCAGCGTGCCTGTCATACCCCCCCTGCATGGTGATTGGTGGAAAAAGAGCGCCAGGGAAGGTGGGAGGGGAAACGAATTCTAAGTGCGCCATCGCCGTTATACTCGAAAGAAATCGAGCACGCCGAATATCGTAGTATTCGATCGAATACCAGCTCGATCGAACACTACTCGCTCATCTCTAGTCATGTCCCATTTAGTTTAATCTGGTAAGAGATTGATGGCATATTGCTATAATACACAATTCATCTTTCAGATCAGCTCTGTTTTCCAGAATGGGGCCCCTGAAGTGAACAGAGAGAAGCAGCACATGCATAGCAACCTTCTGTTCATGGATATGGGAGTTCCAAAAATAGACGAGAACCAACATGGCTATTGCTTTGCATTCTTATATCACTGGATGGAGAGGTGGCCTCACATACATGATGCACTCTCCATTCACTGCTACAGGACTTCTGAAAACAGTAAAGCATGCTCACTCACACAGCTATCTTCTAAACTCACAAAGCGATTAATGGGGGACCTCGATCTGGAAATAAGGGTTAGTTCTACAGGTGGGACCCACACCTGACATAGATAGATCATCCTACCGATATACCCATCACTTTCTGAGATTGGCCACCCCATTTTATGACCTTCCACCATCTTTTGACAGCACAGGTCCTCAGTCTCCAGTGATGTCTTTTGATGTCACTGCAGTAGAGGGGGATTAGACTATCCAGAGTGCTCCTAATGTAACCTCCGACTGTTACTAACAGCTCTGAATCATAAGGAAGGCCTCTGCCCTGAGAAAGAAGGAGTGGCAATACCAAGACTAATCATTCCGTATATATGAGAAATATCTTAAAACATGTTCCTTCTGATGAAACTAGTGAGGGATGTTCCAAATTGATCTAGTATTTTTGGGAAGTTTACATTTTACTGTCATTGAATGCATTTCTCGAGTCTTGATTTCTATTGACAAACACACTCTACTTAGTACGGTTGTGGATCATTCCAGAAGTTCACTCACCATCTTGTCACTGTTGTTTTCCTAGATCCCTAGATCTCAGTGTTCAGAGAACTGTTTACCAGGAAGCCGGAAAGTCTCGAAGTCCAAAATCTATTCCTGCTGCTATGACTGTGTCCAGTGCTCCTCAGGAGAAATGTCTAACTCCACCGGTATAAAGAAATTCGTAGTTTCTCATCTGCTTCAAGTTTTATTCCATTAGACAAGTGGTATAAATATTATTTTATTTTATTTTTTTTCTTAAAATCATGTAGCTACAGAAAAGTGCTCTGTTACAGTATGTCTCCGAGAAGACAAATTTTAAAGTCTCCATCCTTATGCTAACAAAACTAAAAGTTCCAACAGTGTGAAAAAGCCAGAACAGCTCAGCCTACATTCCTAAACAATTTATTGTATTAAAAACATCCTACTCAACCCATCCCATTCCTGCAACATCTATGATCATATATTTAGAAAATAAATTTCACTTTCACTATATTGGCTGTGTGGATAGAAACAAGTGAATCAATGAAAATCTGCTCTGAATAATAAGAACATTTTTTTCCCTAGAAATATTCACAAGAATAATCTTTAAGATTAAGAGAAGAATTTATTTATATAGGGATTCAAGATGTTTTTGTGCCATATCTAATGAAGTCAAACTGCATGAAATGTTCAGATCTTCATTGGCCCAATGAGAAGAAGGATGGTTGTGTTCCAAAACTGCTAGAATTTCTCTTTCTACACAGATGACACGATCGTCCTGGTTATTTCCACGGTTTCTACTATACTTTCTTTCCTTACATTCATGATTCTTATTACTTTTATTTTGCACCAAGACACGGCCATCGTGAAGGCCAATAACAGAAACCTGAGCCTCCTTCTCCTGGTCTCCATCATGCTGAGTTTCCTCTGTGTCTTCTTGTTCCTCGGACATCCAGTTGACCTCACTTGCATGCTACGTCAGGTCTCTTTTGGAATCCTCTTCTCAGTAGCTGTTTCTTGTGTCTTGGCCAAAACCATCATGGTTTGCATTGCTTTCAGAGCCACCAAGCCCAGCAGCTCCTGGAAACGCTGGATTGGAAGCAAGTGGTCTAATTCTCTGGTGTTGTTCTGCTCCTCCATCCAAGTAATGATCTGTATGGTTTGGTTGACTCTAGTACCTCCCTTCTCAGAGCTGGACACACACTCCAGTCAGGGAAAGATCATTGTTCAGTGTAATGAAGGCTCCGTTATTGGATTCTACTCAGTCCTGGGTTATATGGGGGTCTTAGCATCTATTAGTTTTATTATGGCTTTTTTAGCTCGGACATTACCGGACACTTTTAATGAGGCCAAGTACATCACCTTCAGCATGCTGGTGTTCTTCAGTGTCTGGATTGCCATGATCCCGGCTTATCTCAGCACCAGAGGGAAATACATGGTGGCTGTGGAGATATTCGCCATACTGACCTCAAGTGCTGGAGTCTTAGGGTGTATATTCTTCCCAAAATGCTACATTATCCTGTGGAGACCTGAACTGAATACAAGATCACATTTACTGGAGAGAAGACATAAATGAATTGATGTCATACTGTAAATCAGGAACAATAATACCACAGTATGAAGAAGAAGAACGGGCTGCCTGTATCCACATTTAGCAGCATATAACACTTTAGTAGATATAATAGTTTATTTAATGTCAGCACATTTTCATGCATTAAACTGTTCCTGGTGCATTGCAGGTGACATACACAGTATCGCAAATACACTTTTGGACCCTTTGCTTATTTTCACAGCCTCAGTCGTATGGAAATTAGTTCAAAAGAGCCCATGGCTACCAGTGCCCAAGCCTGCCCATCTACATTGAGCCTCCTCCTTTCTTCTGTCCACCTTCTTCAGGTCTCTACATCTACAACTCCGTAAAGAAAATTCTAGACTCATGTGTTACCTGCACAGTTAGCATCCTCCGTGGACACTGGCACCATTAGGTTCACTGTACGTGCACAACGGACTTCTGCAGTTATGAATACTGACTGCAAAGTAGGAGGTTGGCTCCACAGGGGGTTGACTCCGCATGTTATAAATGTCCTCTGGTCCTTTGCAAAGATCTAGGAATGAATAAATCATGTCCCAGGTCTTTGTACTGACCACAATTGTATTCATACATGTAAAGAGATCAGCTCTAAGGTGCCTTTGTCCCAAGCAGAAAAAAAACCTACTATAAGAAACCTTCCATCACATTTAATCCCTTAACGAAAAATTACACACATGTACATCATTATGTTTGTGGGGTTGCTTGGAGCTCCATATGCAGCAGGTGCCAGTTGTATAATACAGCAGACACCCAGCCGCCAGAGGAAGGGTAGGCAGGACAAGGGTTGCTCGCTCTGCTCTTCCGTTCAGAGCCCCCACAGTAAAATCTCAGGGCTCCCATCAGTTACCATGACAGCCTAGGGTCTTCCAAAGGTTCGAAGGCCTGCCATGGTTAACGGTGTGAGGCACGGCTTAGCAGACAGTGCCTCAGAATCCCATAGATCGGATGACTGTCACATCCAGTCCCCTACAGGGGCTGAAAATTCCTATAGAGAAAGTAAAAAATATGTATCTAAAAATATTACAAATTAAAATTGCCTCCTTTCCTCAATTTTGCCTGAATTGCTCTAACTCCTAAAATATATAAATACTTATCTTGTGCTTATTTTTGTTCACCTTGTTCACCCCCAAAAAATTTAAAGTGTTCAAAAAGAAGTATGTACCCTGTATAAGGAACCAGTAAACAGTACAGTTCGCCCTTCAAAAAACAAGCCCTCACACAGCTCTATTTTTTTCTATTTTTTATTTTTATTTTTTTACGTAGTAAGGCAAGATAAAAACAATATAACGTTTCTAGCCAAACTGGCGTTCATCAAGAAAATGGACTGGGTGGATGCTGCCTGTTAGGCCACTGAGGCACAAATAAAATAATTAAGTGACTCTGCCACTTGGCAGAGTCACTGGGGATTACTGGACCCAACCCTGGGCAGCCGGACAATAACAACTGCTTCCGAAGGGCGAAATAATACAGAAGACAAACACAAATAATAAGTAAAAGTACACACCAACACGTGCTGCGCAACTGCGCTTGAGACTGGAGCCAGAGCTTTGGCTACACAGACCTCCAGACGGGCGACGCCCACCGTGAACCCGTGCTCCAAGAGGGGGCTATGGCACGGCCACAAGCGTGGCCGTCAAACACTCAGAGTGACACACACCACACGAAAAGACAGACAGTGAAGCAGGTACATGGAACCACGCACCAGTGCAAGGAAGCACTCAAACACACAATACACCATTCAGTGTCAGATAGCAAACGGACCGGACCGTATCACAGTCGCACATGAACAACAAGGCACCAGCCCTGCCCAGCAGAAGCTCAGGGTTTAAATAGCAGCAAGCTAATTGGCAGAGGCGTGGTTATTGACATACTTCCTGTGAATGCCTGGTGGAGGTGACATCACCAGAGGTCTCAAGGGCAGGGAGTGGTGCCTGACATACTTCCTGTGAACACCTGGCGGAAGTGACATCACCAGAGGTCTCAAGGAGCTGGCGCATGACCACTTCCTGTGCCGGACCTTGTTCACTGCAGTAAGACTGTGGGCGCAAGGATACCGCTCTGAGATTTGCCAGTGCCCCCTCACCAACACCCGTAGCCCGGGAGGGCAAGCGACCGCGTGCACGACATCGATGCAGGCGCCTTACACTGCCGCCAAGAAGAAAAATACACAGAGAGATTTTGAAATCTTTATTTCAGTTCTTCCCTCCCGCATACAAAGTGATCTTAAAGAATGGTTTAAACTTTGAACCTGGTCCCAGGTATTTTGTTGGGAGATCTTCAATATCATGATCATACTCACCAGGAGATTCTGCTCTGAGGAAACGCGTGCTCCATGGGGGACTGTCCTTTATACAATCTCCACGATAGTCATACGTTTTTGATGAAGGGACAGTTAATTTTTCTTTTATTTCATGTCCTTATTTTTTTTATTTTTTTAAAAACTTTTTTTTATGTTTCTTTTTTTTTTGTTCTGATTTTCTTTTCATGTTTTTCCTGCCCCCCCCCCCTCCATTCTCATTAAAGCATTTAACCTTCCTGACACAAGACTGCAAGACTGACAGTTGTGAATTATACAGAATTGTTATATTAGTACATTAAGGGCTCGTTCACATCACCGTTTGGGATCCGTCTGGTTGCCGTTATGCTGGACGGAAAACCAAGTTCTGTCGACAGGACTTTGTTTTCCATCCAGCATAACGGCAACCAGATGGATCCGTTATGCTTTCCCATAGGCTTCTATTAAGACAGATCAAAACGGAATGCCTCTTAAAGGTGTCCGTTTTGATTTCCGTCCTAGGGATTCCGTTATTTTCCGTTATCACGGAAAGTTAGAACGGAATCCCTAACGGTGATGTGAACGAGCCCTAAGATATATTCTCGTTGTGTTGTAACAAATGGTCCATAATCATATTGATTCACAAAATAATGATGTCATGTTATTTTTAGCACAGAGTGAATACGGTAATATAAAAACCCAAAAACCTTGTTAGTTTTTTTTTTTTTATTTCACCCTACACCCTAATTATTTCCCCTTTCCAAATACAACACACGGTAAATAAAATGGTGGCATTAAAATACAACATGAAGCCATCATATGATAGAAAGGAAAAAATGGCTCTTAGAAGATGAGGAGGAAAAAAAAAAGAAAATGAGTCCAGTCCTTATCTGGTCACCTAGATGAGTTCCCCTTTATGACAGTAGTGCTCTCCTTCAGGAGGACAATTCCCCGGACACACTGCAAAAAATCTCCAGGAATGAGGAACATGACAATTAGAGATGAGCGAGCACTAAAATGCTCGGGTGCTAGTTATTCGAGACGAACTTTTCCCGATGCTTGGGTTCTCGTTTCGAGTAACGAACCCCATTGAAGTCAATGGGAGACTCGAGCATTTTTGCAGGGGACCATCACATGTTAGGGAAGCACCCAACTAGGTGCAACGAAGGTCCATCACCCATGCCCATGCTGGCACTGCTCTCCTATCCCCAGCCACACGATGCAGGCATAAGCCTGACACAGCATGGCGGTGACACCAACAAGTGACCAAGTTAGATGAGGTAGCAGGTGAGCCACCCAAAAATTTAGCCTGACGCAGCATGGCGGTGACAACAGAGTGACCGAGTGACACTGCGGGAGCAGGCGAACCACATAAATATTTTTCGTGGCCCTTTATGGTGGCGGTGACAACAGAGTGACTGAGTTAGTATGCGGTAGCTGGTGAAGCACCCAAAGATTTAGCCTGACACAGCATGGCGGTTACACCACCAATGACTTTGTCCGACTGAGAATGCAGTGAAATGGCTTTTGTTGAGCCTTCAAAATTTTTTTTCTTTTCGGAGTACATAAAGTCAAAACTCAGCAATAATTTTTTTTTTTAAATGTCGGTACTTGCGCCTCCTGAAAAATTGTTTCGGACTGTCTGTTTGACGCTCCTGAAAAATTGTTTTACACTGTCTGTAGTTGACACTTTGGAAAAATTGTTTGGAGAGAGGGCCTGTAGGTGGCCCTCCAGAAAAATTGTTTAGAGAGAGGGCCTGTAGGTGGACCTCCGGAAAAATTGTTTAGAGAGAGGGCCTGTAGGTGGCCCTCCGGAAAAACTGTGGTAAGACTGCCAGTTGGACCTCTAAAAAATTGCGTTTTTGGGTCAGCGTTAGGCAAAGACGACAAGGAGGAGGAGGAGTAGGAGGAGTAGAGAAGAGGAATCAGATACATAAGTAATGTTAATCTTTAGCTGCTTTCCCCCAGAGGAGATTTGAATTCCGGTGAAATCCAGGCTGTTCATTTTAATAAGCGTCAGCCTGTCAGCGCTGTCAGTTGACAGGCGTGTACGCTTATCGGTGATGACGCCACCAGCTGCACTGAATACCCGCTCTGACAATACGCTAGCAGCAGTGCAGGCCAGCACCTCCAAGGCGTACAGCGCCAGTTCAGGCCATGTGTCCAGCTTTGAAACCAAGTAGTTGTATGGACCAGAGTGATCGCTACGGACGTTGGTATGGTCAGCTAGGTACTCCCTCATCATCTTTCTGTACAGCTCCCCCCTACTCTGCCTAGACTGGGGACAGGTGAGAATGTCTTGCTGGGGTGACATAAAACTGGCAAAGGCCTTGGAGAGCGTTCCCCTGCCAGTGCTGGACGAGCTGCCTGCTCGCCTCCTCTCCCCCGCTACTTGGCGCACAGAACCATGCCCTCTGCCGCTAGCGGCGTTTGATTGGAAGGATTGTTTCAGCTTGTGCACCAGGGCCTGTTGATATTGATTCACTCTCATACTCTTTTCCTCTACAGGTATGAGAGTGGAAAGTTTCTGCTTGTACCGTGGGTCCAGGAGAGTGAACACCCAGTAATCGGTGTTTGAAAAAATGCTTCTAACGTGAGGGTTACGGGATAAGCAGCCTAACATGAAGTCTACCAGGTGCGCCAGAGTCCCAACACGCAATAATTCCCTGTCCTCACTGGCCTGACTCTCCATTTCCTCCTCCTCCTCCTCCTCTTCAGCCCATACACGCTCAAGAGTTAAGAAGGACTGAGCACTGGTACCCTCTTCTGTCTCGCCGACATTCTCCTCCTCTTCCTCCTCATCCTCATCCCCCTCCTCCGATATGCGCTGAGAAACAGACCGGAGGGTGCTCTGGCTATCAAGCGACGTATCTTCCTCCACCATCTCTTGTGACAAGCGCAAAGGTTCAAACTTCATGCTGAGCAGTGAGTTTTTCAACAGGCAAAGCAGCGGGATGGTGAGGCTGATAATGGCGGCATCGCCACTGACCATCTCTGTTGACTCCTCAAAGTTGCTCAACACCTGGGAGATATCAGACATCCACGTCCACTCCTCATCTGACTGACCTGACTACCAGTTCTGGTGGAAGTTGACATCTGGCAGTCTACAATCGCTCTGCGCTGCTGGTAAACTCTGGATAACATGTTTAATGTCGAATTCCATCTTGTAGGCACGTCACACAACAGTCGGTGAGCGGGCAGTTGTAGGCGGCGCTGCGCTTCCCTGAGAGTGACAGCATCTGTGGTCGACTTGCGGAAATGCACACAGATGCGGCGCACCTTGGTGAGCAAATCAGACAGATTGGAGTATGTCTTGAGGAACCGCTGAACTATTAGATTGAACACGTGGGCCAGGCATGGCACATGTGTCAGTCTGCCGAGTTGTAGAGCCGCCACCAGGTTACGCCCGTTGTCACACACAACCATGACTGTCTTGAGGTTCAGCGGTGCCAGCCACAGTCTGCGCTGTGATGCCCTGTAACAGCTCTTGGGTGGTGTGCCTTTTGTCACCTAAGCTCAGCAGTTTGAGCACCGCCTGCTGGCGCTTACCCACTGCACTGCTGCTGCGCCTAGAGCTACCGACTGAAGGCGCCGTGCCCACGTATGGTAATTCGGAGGAGGAGGTGGAGGAGGAGGGGGGGTCGGAGGAGGAGGCATAGTACGTCTGAGAGACCGTGACCGAGGTAGGCCCCGCAATCCTCGGTGTAGGCAGTACATGAGCGGCCTCAGGGTCAGACTCGGTCCCAGCCTCCACCAAGTTAACCCAATGTGCCGTTTGTGATATATAGTGTCCCTGCCCGGCAGCACTTGTCCACTTGTCCGTAGTTAGGTGGACCTTCTCAGAAACAGCATTGGTCAGGGCACGGATGATGTTCTGTGACACGTGCTGGTGTAGGACTGGGACGGCACATCAGGAAAAATAGTGGCGGCTGGGGACTGAATACCGAGGGGCAGCCACCGCCATGAGGTTGCGAAAGGCCTCGGTCTCTACCAGCCTATAGGGAAGCATCTCCGGGCTCAGCAATTTGGAGATGTGGACATTGAGGGCTTGGGCATGTGGGTGGGTGGAACTGTATTTCCTCTTGCGCTCCAGCGTCTGCTGCAAAGACAGCTGAACGCTGCGCAGGGACACATTGGTGGACGATGTGGAGGATCGTGGAGGCGAAGGTGTGGTTTTCCGGCGGGAGGCACTCGAGTCGGTGTCCTGGGCAGGGGGTTGACTAGCAGAGGCAGCGAGTGACACAGGGGAAGGAGCAGTGGTGTGACCCGCAGGAGGTGAACGGCCTTGGTTCCATTGAGTGGGGTGTTTAGCACTCATATGCCTGCGCATGCTGGTGGTGGTTAGTCTAGTAGTGGTGGCACCCCTGCTGATCCTGGTGTGGCACAGGTTGCACACCACAGTCCGTCGGTCATCCTCAATTTCTCGCCACGGGAGCTTCACTACGTGAAACAGTTGCTGCTGATGCACCAACTCTGGCCCTGCTTCTCCCTCTGGCCACACCACTGCCTCTTCCAACCTGTTCTGGTGCAGCACTCGCCTCCGCCTCAGAAGCACTGTCTTCACTCGGCTTATCAACCCAGCTTGGGTCAGTCACCTTGTCATCCTCCGATTCCTCAGTCTGATCCCCCCTCGGACTTCCTGCCCTGACAACAACTTCACCACTGTCTGACAACCGTGTCTCCTCATCGTCCGACACCTCTTTACACACTTCTTCCACTAAGTCAACAATGTCATCATCATCATCACCCACAGACTGCGACAGTTGGAAAACTTGGGCATCGGGAAAGAGGTCAGCAGCAACCTGAGAAGTGGTTTGTGACTCTCGGAAGGGTCCAGAAAACAGTTCCTCAGAGTATGCCGGATCGCATTCCAAATTTTCCTGGGAGGGGGCAGACTGGGGGGAAGGAGGTTGAGGTGGAGAAACCAGAGAAGTTCTCCCTTGGGTAACGTGGGTGGACTGCGTGGAAGACTGACTGGTGGACAAATTTCTTGAAGCATTGTCCGCAGTCCACGACATCACCTGTTCGCACTGTTGTGATTTCAACAGTCCTCTACCACGTGTCCCTGTAAGTTGAGACATGAAGCTAGGGAGTGTAGCTCTGCGGCGTTCCCTTGCTCCCTCATCAGCAGGTACTGTCTCACCCTGCCCAGAACCACGGCCTCTGCCCCCTGCAGTAATTGAATGCCCACGCCCTCATCCTCGACCCTTAGCCCTGGGGTTCAACATTTTCTGTATATAAGTGTATTATGTATACAAAAAAAAAAAAATGGGCCTGCTATACTGAAACCCACAAACTTGTTCAATCTGAACAAGTTAATATATAGGTGGATAAGTTAGATCAAATTACGTATGTTATTACGTACTGTGCAGTATGGAGCAATTACACTGAAACTATTAGATTAGGCAGACTTGGTCTGCTTAAGTGCAACCCAGACAAATGTTGCACAGAGATTTTTGTAATGTAGCTGTATACGTGAGAGCAAAAGACCTTTTTTAATTACGTGACGTACAGAATGGGTCACCTGGACAGAAAATACGGATTGTGGTTTGTATCACTGAGATAAAACAACAAAAAAAATACATATTTTTTTTTTTTTTTTTAACGTGACATGAAGAATATATCAGAGAGCAAACTCAGCCCCTGCTGACTATGGCTATTTTGACTGCAACCAAGAAAAATGTCGCACTCAGATTTTTGTAATGTAGCTGTATCAGTGAGAGCAAAAGACCTTTTTTAATTACGTGATGTACAGTATAGGTCACCTGGACAGAAAATACGGATTGTGGTTTGTTGTGAATGGACAGCTGAACTGTGACACACAGAATGGTTCCACACAGCTGTATGAAATGGATTTATATCACTGAGATAAAACAACAAAAAAACTTTTTTTTTTTTTTTTAATTTTTATTTTTTTTTAACGTGACGTGCAGAAAATATCAGAGAGCAAACTCAGCCCCTGCTGCCTGTGGCTATGTTAAGTGCAACCCAGACAAATGTCGCACATAGATTTTTCTAATGTAGCTGTATCAGCAAAAGACCTATTTTTTATTACATGACGTACAGAATGGGTCACCTGGACAGAAAATACGGATTGTGGTTTGTGGTGAGTGGACAGCTGAACTGTGACACACAGAATGGTTCCACACTGCTGTATGAAATGGATTTGTATCACTGAGATAAAACAACAAAAAAACTTTTTTTTTAATTTTTTTTTTTAATTTTTTTTTTTTTTTTTTAACGTGACGTGCAGAAAATATCAGAGATCAAACTCAGCCCCTGCTGACTGTGGCTATATAAAGTGCAACCCAGACAAATGTCGCACAGAGATTTTTCTAATGTAGCTGTATAGGTGAGAGCAAAAGACCTTTTTTTATTACATGACGTACAGAATGGGTCACCTGGACAGAAAATACGGATTGTGGTTTGTGGTGAGTGGACAGCTGAACTGTGACACACAGAATGGTTCCACACAGCTGTATGAAATAGATTTGTATCACTGAGATAAAACAATAAATAAAAAAAAAATGTTAGATATGGCGATAGCTGCACTACTAGTGCCAGCCAGCCAAGCCTGGAGACAAAAAAAGTCTTGTAGTCCTTAGAAGTGCTGTTGGGTTCTTTGTGGGTGATTCCTGCCTAACAAAGAACTAAATGCAGGCCCTAACACTCTCCCTGAAACGCAGCAGCTCTGTCCCTAACGACATCCAGACGGCATCTGAGCCGAGCACCGCGGCCAGTCACTAGTATATTCCAGGGTCACCTCATCAGGCCAGCCAACCTTTGCTATTGACATGTAAGGGCCCCACGTGATGCTGGGTGTACCGCAGAGTCTCCTGGCTTGTGATTGGCTGAGTTTATAGCCGCCAAAAATTCAAAATGCGGGAGATGCCATTTCCTTGAGCATGGCGAGATACTCGTCCGAGCAGTGAGCACTTACGAGTACCCTAATGCTCGAACAAGCAGCAAGCTCGGACGAGCATGATCGCTCATCTCTAATGACAATGAGTTCAGAGTGGTGACTTGGCTTCCAAGTCCGCAGATCTTCATCTATTTGTGCCTGTGTGTGATGAGCTGGATAAAGTCCAATTTATCTTATGGGGTTGACGTAAAGGGAACCTGTCACCATGAAAATGCAAATTAATCTGCTCCTCACTGCCCTGTTTCTGGCTATGAGACAACTGACTGGAGCAGCCACTTTCAAAGACCAATTACCAGCTTGAGATATGGATTTAAATTATGGAGAACTTTTCCATGAGTTGACCATAATGTAAGTCAATATATGATCACAGCAGAGCATTTTTTGGACCCAAGGAATTTGTTAATCGTTCATTTGAGGCATTATATAAACTGAACATCTCGAAATGTGGTTTGTTCTGTTCTATGTCCATGTAGGAAAATGTAAATTGGTGTGATCACCCAGGAACTTTGGAAGCATATTCAAAAACGTTGACATCTGTGGCACCCCATTTTTTGGAATCTCATCGAGGTTGATTAAAGGGGTAAAAGTTCATTGGTTTACATCAAGATTTTCCAATTGGGATATCTTTCCCCTTATGAATTAAAGGGGTTGTCCGGGTTCAGAGCTGAACCCGGACATACCCTTAAATTCACCCAGGCAGCCCGCCTGATGTTAGCATCGGAGCATCCCATGCTCCGATGCCCTCCCTTGCCCTGCGCTGGATCGTGCAAGGGCTCTTCTGTTTTCAGTAACACACTGTCAGGTGGAAGCGTTCCTGGTGTTCGATGAGGTTACAGCCTGTAATGGTCACAGTACATAGTGGGACCCATAAGAAGTGATATAGCGGTGTGTCCTGGATCTGCAGCGCCATCCAGAACAAGCGAGGTAAGTTTTTTTTTATTTATTCACTGGAATGATTATTGTGGCAGAATTCAGCCCACGGAAGTAGAGATGCCCAGTCATCTTGCTTGGCAGAAACAAAGATGTACAGATAGTTTTCTGAAAAGATGATTAGTAGGGATGAGCGAACCGAACGGAAACGAACCAGATTCGTTACGAACTTTCCCAAAAGTTCGGTTCGTCACCGAACCGAATTTTGACAAAGTTCGTAACGAATCTGGTTAAAATAACGGCGACGGAAAATATACGCATATTTATTGAGAATGTACGCTAATTCGTACATATTCAGTTAAGTAGCGTACAATTGACAACGCTACACTGTATGTTCGTTACTTGAGTAGGAATGTTCGCAGACACAGTATATGCGTACGCTAATGCGTACATATTCATTTAGTTAAGTAGCGCACCTTTGACAATGCTAGACTGTATGTTCGTTACTTGAGTAGGAATGTTCGCAGACGCAGTGTATGCGTACGCTAATGCGTACATATTCATTTAGTTAAGTAGCGTACCTTTGACAACGCTAGACTGTATGTTTGTTATTTGTGCGGGAATGTTCGCATTAGCGTACGCATTAGTGTAGATTCTGAAATATGCGTACATTTTGCGTCGCCTTTGTTGAAGTCACTTGGATTTTTTCCACTTTTTTCATTGTAATAGCAACTGCAAGTAAACGAAACTATACCCTATCTGACTCCCATTATTGTAGAAGCAATTATTCAGCCGTTATGGCAAAGTTAATTTTAGGTTCGGTTCGTACGAATCCGAACTTCAAGAAAGTTCGCCGAAGCGAACCGAACCGAACTTTTTGAAAGTTCGCTCATCCCTAATGATTAGTTCTTTCCATCTGCCCGAATGTGGATGATATGGAAAGGAGAAATCCAAATTCACTTCTAACAATTTGCACAGAGACCTACAGAATTTTGAAGCAAACCACGTTCCCCAGAGACAAAACACACAGACAAAAAACATGCTTGATGAAGCCAGTTGTACAGCCGGCCAAGGGAATGAAGTGTATCATTTTCTACAAGAGGCCTACCACTACCCAGATCACAGTACATCCAGAGGAGGAAGGAAGATCAGTAATGAAATCCATTCAATTATGTTGCCATGGGGCATCATGTACAGGTAGAGGAAGAAGCAGGCCGGTTGGTTTCTGTCTAACAAGCGGACACAAAGTCTTGAAGAACAGATGGCTACCAATAATGTTGGGAGACAAATTGGAATATTTTATGAACCCCAGGATGTCTCACTAAGGGCTTGTTCACATCACCGTTAGGGATTCTGTTCTAACTTTCCGTTATAACATCGTTATAACGGAAAATAACGGAATCCATAGGACGGAAATAAAAACGGACACCTTTAAGAGGCATTCCGTTTTGATCCGTCATAATAGAAGCCTATGGGAAAGCATAACGGATCCGTCTGGTTTCCGTTATGCTGGACGGAAAACAAAGTCCCGTCGACAGAACTTTGGTTTGGACTTCTATTATGACGGATCAAAACGGAATGCCTCTTAAAGGTGTCCGTTTTGATTTCCGTCCTATGGATTCCGTTATTTATTCCGTTATTATTTATTTTAAGTTAGAATGGAATCCCTAACGGTGATGTGAACAAGCCCTAACTTGGATTTATAAAAAAAAAAACAAAAAAAACCACAAGTAACCATTTTACTCGTGGTAGCCTTCTGAGTGACTAATGTTCCAAGGGAGGACATCTCCACCTCTAAGAAGAATCGTTTTGACACATTTGGGTGATGAAGGGCAGGAGCCCCTAAGAGTTTGGAAAGTGCAGTTAATGTAGAGAAGTGTGGTATGAATTGCCTGTAGAAATTTGTGAACCCTTAGAAATGTTGAACAGCCCTTAAGTGTGGCATACTGATCGGTCTCGGCAAGAGATTTCTCATCAACGGAAGTCAAAGTTAAAGGCTTCTCCAGATGTTAAACAGGAATGCAATATTGGTCCACCAAGACCTGATGCAGGAAATTCCCTACCAAACCAGTTTCTATGAGAGACTGCATGATGAACTGTTTGCAGGGCCGGCGTTAGGGGGGGTAAACTGGGCAATTGCCCAGGGCCCCCATCATCTAAGGGGCCCCCCTCCTTCAGTGCTGCTGTTCAGCTGAACCTCCCTGAAAGTGAGCGGGCGGACTGCTGAAGAGCTGCACTTTAGATGCACGGTTGTGGGCAGCTGATTAAACACGTAGGAGCGAGGGAGCCCGGTCTCAGGAGCTTCTCCTGTCTTTTAAGCCGGCCGCTGCGCTGCTGTACTGTGAGGAGGTACAGGGCGCATGATACTTCCAAAGTGTAGAGGGCGCTGTCTGCTTACCAGCTCTCCTGAACTATGATTCTTCTCTACTGCTGTCACTGATGCTGCAGTGCTGATGGTGGCCTTAACATGCTTACCCTGGGCAATTCTAACATTGCACAAACTCTCAGGGGTCATAAAACAGGGGCCTTGTGCACCAGAAAGCAGAAGATTCCTGGCACCCCTCCCCCATACAGCACCACAGTCTGGTAGCTGCAGCACTTGTCTGAGTTCTCCCAGACTTGGATTACAGTAAAGTTATGTCCAGAGACTAACATCCCCAAGTAGGTGCATATGTATTAAACAAGTGTACAGTATGTGTAACTGTTTATATACTGTGTGTAGGTGTGCCCATATATCTGCCTATCCAGTCTGTCTCTGTATCTATCTATCTATCTATCTATCTATCTATCTATCTATTTCCTATCTATCTATCTATCTACTGTATTTTTCACTTCATAAGACACACTTTTTCCTGCAAAACGGAGGGAAAAGGTCAGTGCGTCTTATAAAGCAAATGTGACAAATCCTTGTGGCCAGTGCATTGCAGAAGATGTGTTGGTTGGCCGACAGCAGCAAGCTGTAGTGCGGGGTGGGCGGCAGGAACAGTGAGGCATGCTGTGGTGCGAGGCGGGCGGTGGGGAGAGTGAGGCATGCTGTAATGCGGGGTGGGCGGCAGGAACAGTGAGGCATGCTGTGGTGCGAGGCGGGCGGTGGGGAGAGTGAGGCATGCTGTAGTGCGGGGTGGGCGGCAGGAACAGTGAGGCATGCTGTAATGCGGGGTGGGCGGCCGGAACAGTGAGGCATGCTGTGGTGCGAGGCGGGCGGTGGGGAGAGTGAGGCATGCTGTAGTGCGGGGTGGGCGGCAGGAACAGTGAGGCATGCTGTGGTGCGAGGCGGGCGGTGGGGAGAGTGAGGCATGCTGTAGTGCGGGGCCGTGCGGTGGAGAGAGTGAGGCATGTCCCAAAAAACACCCGGAAGGTTAAAATATGAATGTATTTAACCCATATGGTGACTGCCATAACGAAAAAAAAATCAAAATGGCCAATTCACCATTTTTTGGTTGCTTCACATCCTCCAAAAAAGTTTTGGGGGATCGGAATATGAAAAAAAAAAATTTTTCCAAAGTTTTTAAGAAGAAAAACGATATAAGGGTCCATGCACATGTCCGCAAAATGGGTTTGCATCCGTTCCGCAATTTTGCAGAACAGGTTCGGACCCATTCATTTTCAATGGGGCCACATCTGTACTTCCGCTCTGCGGCGCTGCAAAAAATAGAACATGTCCTATTCTTGTCCGCAGACACGGACCACAAAAGGCATTTTTTGTTATAGTGCTGGCCATGTGCGGTCCGCAAAATGCGGAACGTACATGGCCGGTGTCCTTGTTTTGTGGATCCGCAATTTGCCAACCGCAAAACTGTTGCGGACGTGTGAATGGACCCTAAATGTGGTATAACTGTAATCGTACTGACCTGGAGAATGGAGGGAACACACATGTTCACATATTTGTTTTCATTTACGGAATCGACGGAATGTGACTGTGTTGTTAGCCCATTATTACAAGATTTGGAGCCCCACTTTTGATTTTGCCCAGGGCTACATTTTGTCTAAAACCGGCCCTGACTGTTTGCCTTCAAGGGGCAGTTCCACTGGAATAGTCAATATTGGATAGATTAAATCTTCACCTATGGCCTTCTCTCTTATGAACCCTAGGCTTGGAAACTTCCCAGCTTCTTAGGACAAGTACGGAGGTACTGTAGTGTCCAGTGGCCGGGTTTGGGGAGGTTATATGGGTGTCCATAGAGACCACAGCGCCCAATCTGAAATATCACGGCCAGCTAGCTCGTCCTTGACCTGACCTGTCAGAGCCTCTGCCATCAAAACCTCTTTATTCTAACCTTGGGTACTGAGGGCGATATGGGGATGTATTAAATTGTGATGTAATATGGATTTTCAAATGTGATGCTTTGGGGCTGGTTGGGCTGAACAACTACAATAATTTAAAGACTATGTACACCTTTGGGGGCAATTTTTTATTGCATTCAGGGGCGGTCTTGGGCACCACGCATCCTATGCATTTGCGTAGGGCCCCCGGCGTCCAAGGGGGCCCCCACGCTCTTCTCTTGTGCCGGTGCCCAAGACCGCCCGCCCATGCCACTTGCAAGGCCGCACCGCCAATTAGCAAGGTGCGGCGCGGCCCTGCGCACAGATAGGGGCAGAGGGAGATGAGCGCTTCCATTGTGGAAGCGCTCATCTCCATAGTCATCTGTATCGCCGTCCTCAGGACGGCGATACAGATGCCTGTATTGTACTGGGGCAGTGGAGGGAGAGGCGTCTCCCCTGCCCGTTCCTCTGATAGGCTGCAGGCACTGGGCCTGCAGCCTATCAGAGGCCGGCTCAGGCGGCGCGATGACGTCATCGCGCCGCCTGAGCCGTACAGCGCGGGACACAGGCCGGAAGAGGCCTGCATCGCTGCCAGCACCATGGAGGTAAGTATAAGTGTTATTTATTATTTTTTTTTTTTATTGTAGCAGTCACCGACCGGAGCTCAATTGGGGGCACTGGGGGCATTTTGGGGGCATTTTTACTGGCACATGGGGGCACTGGGGGCATTTTACTGGCACATGGGGGCACTGGGGGCATTTTACTGGCACATGGGGGCATTTTTACTGGCACATGGGGGCACTGTGGGCATTTTACTGGCACATGGGGCACTGTGGGCATTTTTACTGGCACATGGGGGCACTGTGGGCATTTTTTTCTGGCACATGGGGGCACTGGGGGCATTTTTACTGGCACATGGGGGCACTGGGGGCATTTTTACCGGTACTGGGGGCATTTTTACTGGCACATGGGGGCACTGAGGGCATTTTACTGGCATGGGGCATTTTTACTGGCACATGGGGGCACATGGGGGCATTTTTACTGGCACATGGGGGCATTTTTACTGGCACATGGGGGCACTGGGGGCATTTTTACTGGCACAAGGGGGCACTGGGGCATTTTTACTGGCACTGGGGGCACTTCTTACTGGCACATGGGGGCACTGGGGGCATTTCTTTATGGCATGGGAGCACTAGGGGCATTTTTCTGGCACATGGGGGCACTGGGGCATTTTTACTGGTACTAGGGGCATTTTTACTGGCACATGGGGGCACTGGGGGCATTTTACTGGCACATGGGGGCATTTTACTGGCACATGGGGGCATTTTTACTGGCACATGGGGGCACTGGGGGCATTTTACTGGCACATGG
Source organism: Rhinella marina (assembly GCA_900303285.1). Classification (NCBI taxonomy): domain Eukaryota; kingdom Metazoa; phylum Chordata; class Amphibia; order Anura; family Bufonidae; genus Rhinella; species Rhinella marina. The sequence continues at coordinate 21,724 of ONZH01015716.1, forward strand.
GGGGATTTTTACTGGCACATGGGGGCACTGGGGGCATTTTTACTGGCACATGGGGGCACTGGGGGCATTTTTACTGGCACATGGGGGCACATGGGGGCATTTTTACTGGCACATGGGGGCACTGAGGGCATTTTACTGACACGGGGCATTTTTACTGGCACATGGGGGCATTTTTACTGGCACATGGGGGCATTTTTACTGGCACATGGGGGCACTGGGGGCATTTTTACTGGCACAAGGGGGCACTGGGGCATTTTTACTGGCACAAGGGGGCACTGGGGCATTTTTACTGGCACTGGGGGCACTTCTTACTGGCACATGGGGCACTGGAAGCATTTCTTTATGGCATGGGAGCACTAGGGGCATTTTTCTGGCACATGGGGGCACTGGGGCATTTCTTACTGGCACATGGGGGCACTGGGGGCATTTCTTACTGGCACATGATTTTGAGGGGGAATCAATGGGGGGAACTTCTGGCGCATTATTGGGGCATTTCTTACTGGCACATAATTTGGGGGGAATCTATGGGTGGGGAGCACTTCTTACTGGCACATTGGAAGCATTATTACTTCTGGGGCACAGTGGGGACATTAGTACTGTGGGGGGCACTATTACTGTTGGGGGCACTATTACTGTGGGGGCACTATTACTGTGGGGGGCACCCTGGCACAGTATCAGCGCAGTTATTTCTGGGGGACGGTATGTTCACACTATTACGGGACAGTATTTGCTGGGCGCAGTTATTTTAGGACACTGTGTGCCAATAATTATTGAAGGGCACTATCTGTGTGGTACTAGTGGCACAGTACTGGGGGTGGTAGGATGATTTGTCCAGAAGATTGGAGGATGATGAAAAGTAGTAAACTAAGATTTTTTTCTGTCAAACTGCAGAGATAAGAAATGGCTGAAAAATGGCGTCTGGTCTGAAAGGAGAAGATGAGGAAAGAGAAGATCTACATCCGAGGAGACGTCACTGGATGTAAGAGGTATGAGGCGCTGTATTATACTGGATGTAAGAGGTATGGGGCGCTGTATTATACTGGATGTAAGAGGTATGGGGCGCTGTATTATACTGGATGTAAGAGGTATGGGGCTGTATTATACTGGATGTAAGAGGTATGGGGCTGTATTATACTGAATGTAAGAGGTATGGGGCGCTGTATTATACTGGATGTAAGAGGTATGAGGCGCTGTATTATACTGGATGTAAGAGGTATGGGGCGCTGTATTATACTGGATGTAAGAGGTATGAGGCGCTGTATTATACTGGATGTAAGAGGTATGAGGCGCTGTATTATACTGGATGTAAGAGGTATGGGGCGCTGTATTATACTGGATGTAAGAGGTATGAGGCGCTGTATTATACTGGATGTAAGAGGTAGGAGGCGCTGTATTATACTGGATGTAAGAGGTATGGGGCGCTGTATAATACTGGATGTAAGAGGTATGGGGCTGTATTATACTGGATGTAAGAGGTATGGGGCGCTGTATTATACTGGATGTAAGAGGTATGGGGCTCTGTATTATACTGGATGTAAGAGGTATGGGGCTGTATTATACTGGATGTAAGAGGTATGAGGCGCTGTATTATACTGGATGTAAGAGGTATGAGGCGCTGTATTATAGGTGGGGGGGGGGCCCAAGCTGAACTCTTGCACCAGGGCCCATGAGCCTTTAGCTACGCCCCTGCAGCCCAGCCAATAGAGAGCTGGGAGTCTGGGACACGCCATAGGCTGTGGGCAACCTTGACCCCCCCTCCAGTGAGGTGTAGGGGGTGTGTCCTTGGGGGGGGGGGCGTGTCATCAGAGGCCGTGTCATCAGGGGTGTGAGGTGTCATTGGGGGGGGCCCCCAGACATAACTTCGCTTAGGGCCCCAGAAATGCCAAGACCGCCCCTGATTGCATTGTACTCATTTTGAGCTAAAAATCTCTTTTTTCAATTGGCTTTATTTAAAATATATGAAGCCCCTTTTTCTGTACAGAGCTGAGATGCTGTAGTAACACCGTTTGGATTTTCTCTCTTTGCCGTCAGTTGGAGAGCTGACAGGCTCCTTATCTCTACTTATCTTACTGAAAAGAATGTGGCTTAAATAAGTGTTTATGTCATCTTAGTAGTTTAGAGATAAGGGTTATTAGATGACCAGCACAAAGTGAAAGAACCAGTCACACAGTTAGAAAAACAGTTAACCTTTTGTGACAGAACGGCTTAATATTTTTAATAAAGGCCAACTGAAAATATGATTTTTAGCCAAAAATGAGTAAAATGCAATCATAAACCAAAATTGCGTCCGAAGGTGTACATTGACTTTAAGGGTGTTTTTTGATTGAATGCTGCAGTGTCAATGGTATCACCTGTGTGTTAATTATTATGGAGCCAGCATGACGTACATGTTTTACATAAAGGTGTGGAAATCACAGTGAAGCTAAGCCTTGAGGAAGCGTGTGATACGTGAAGCGGCCATCACTGGCTTCTCTGCACTCCTCCCACTCCTTTCCAGAAATTGGATATCTGCATAGTGTTGCTCACCACCCATACTCTGATTTCTCCGCTGAAGGAGTGAGCTCTGTAGTGGTCTGGCAATGCCGATGCCTTTCTTCCAGTACACTTGATGTGGCCCTAATATTCTAAACACCCTACATGTAGCCCTAATCTTATAAACAAACATCCTACATGTGACCATAATATTATAAACACCCTACATGTAGCCCTAATCTTATAAACAAACATCCTACATGTGACCATAATATTATAAACACCCTACATATGGCCCTAATCGTATAAGCACCCTACATGTGGCTGTAATCTTTTGTTTTGACATATGTGGCAGGCAGTCCCTCAGGGGGGATTGAGTTCCAGTGTTTAGGAATGCCGAGTGGTATGCTGTGACCCTAATAGTTTTATGTCACGGTGCTCCTACATGTACAGATGTAGCAGCTCTTGCGCTCACAGCAGAATCGCATGAGCACATAGTGATATCGCTTCATTCACAAAAAGGAACTACAGTTTCAATGGCAGAGTTCAGCACAGCTCCGATCTCCTTGAGGAAATTGGGGCTGCGCTGGTGTTTTAATACTCCCCCCCTCTTCAATATTAAAACATTGGTGGCAGTGGGGATCGGAGCCCAGCAGTGTAATCGTTGGGCTCCGATCAGTTACCATGGCAACCGGACGCCTCCGGCTTGTCATGGTAGTCTATACAGTGCGCCTTGACCCCCCCGACCCGCCTCACTATTAAAATATTGGTGGCGCAGTGCGCTCTTAACCCAACCCCCCCCCCCAGTATAATAAACATTGGTGACCCAACCCCCCCCAGTATTAAAACATTGGTGGCACAGTGCGCTCTCCCCCCCGACCCCCCCCCCAGCATAATAAACATTGGTGGTGCAGTGGGGACCTGACCGGAGCCCAGCAGTGAAATCGCTGGGCTCCGATCAGTTACCAAGGCAACCAGGACGCTTTTTTTAATAAATAAATAAATAATTTTAAAAAACGGCTTGGGGTCCCCCCCTTTTTTCATTCTCCAGCCAGATACAACCAGCAGCGGCAGCCTGGCACTACCAGGGTGGGAAGGGACACGGTTATTGGCCCTTCCCAGCCTAATGGTACCAGCCTGCAACCGCCCCAGAACCGGACCCTCAATTTAGAAGGTCCGGTCCTGCGGGTACCCGGCTCTTCCCGGCACCCCTGGTGGCGGTGGGTGCCGAGGTAATAGATGTTGGGGTTAGTGCTGGCCATACCAGTTGCATATGCAACAATTTTTCAGGAAAGTTATCCGGCTTCCTACTAACAATTTTTCAGGAAAGTCATCCGTCTTTCTACTAACAATTTTTCAGGAAAGTCATCCGGCTTTCTAAAAACAATTTTTCAGGAGTCATGCGGCTTTGTAACCAAATTTTTTATGAAAGGCCATGGGGTTCTATACACACAGTGCTGACGGAAGCCCATCAGCCTTTCTAAACACAATGCCCACTGCCTCTCCCAAGCGGTTGTGGTGCTGATGTTGCCTCACACTTAATATTGATCTGTTCCGGTCTCTTCCTCGGGCTGTCTGCGGAGAAGGCGGACGCTCCGAACCAGTATCATGGCAGCTCTCCGGCCCCTCATTAAGCCCAGGATCATCAAGAAGTGGACGAAGAAGTTCATCCGCCACCAATCAGACCGTTATGTAAAGATTAAGCGTAACTGGCGTAAACCCAGAGGTATTGACAACAGAGCCCGCAGGAGGTTCAAGGGGCAGATCCTGATGCCCAACATTGGGTACGGTAGCAACAAGAAGACCAAACACATGCTGCCCACAGGGTTCCGCAAATTCCTGGTCCACAATGTCAAGGAGCTCGAGGTTCTGTTGATGAGCAACAAGTCCTTCTGTGCAGAAATCGCCCACAACGTCTCCTCTAAGAATCGAAAGACCATTGTAGAGAGAGCGGCACAGCTCGCCATCAAAGTGACGAACCCCAACGCCAGACTGCGCAGCGAAGAGAACGAATAAATATCTCTGTGGTTATTTGTGCTAAATAAAAGTTAAATAAACACACAAAAAAAAAATAAAATGATCTGTTCCTGTGCCTGATCCACCCAAGTTGAATCTGTCCCATCATGAGAAAGTCCCCACAAGGAGTCCCCACTGTAACTTGCTTCACTTTCAACTACCTCACCCCCCGACACCTGTGTCTCGCCATTGTCCACCACCTCCTCAGACAACACTGGTAAATCCACACTGTCAGCACACGGAGACTGCAAAAGGTCTTGCGAATTGGGGCAGAGAATGTTCTGGGGTAGCACATCAGAGAAGGGGTGACTATGGGGTTCCAGGGAGTACATGACCACATGCAATCTCCATCCAAAAAGTCATACTGAGGCTCACCACCATGCTTTACACTGCAATCTTATTGAAAGACAGACAATCAGGGGTTCACCGCCAGGTTGTCAGGCAGCATTTTTAAGTGGGTCACCATTACCGTGTCCCTGAGAATTGCCTTGGGGTCATCACCAGACTGTTGGCCAGATTTAGAAAAAATGGTGCAATTAGGGAGCCTCAGAGGCATCCCTACATGCTGCCCCTGGTGTTTCCTATCCATTTCCAAGGTGTTTCCATCTTTTTCTGAGGTTTTCACATGTTGGGGCAAACTTGACTGTGCAGAACCTTTGACCCCTGCAAAAATATTCGGGTCTCCCATAAACTTTAATGGGATTTGTGATTCGGCTCGAACCCACGAATCCCGTGGAAAATTCGGGCCGAATTCCGAATCCCCGAATATTTTAGGATTCGATCAACTCTAGTAAGGA
>ONZH01015717.1:0-38042 GCA_900303285.1 Rhinella marina
GAGGCGAAGGTGTGGTTTTCCGGCGGGAGGCGCTCGTGCCGGGGTCCTGGGCAGGGGGTTGACTAGCAGAGGCAGCGAGTGACGCAGGGGGTTGACTAGCAGAGGCAGCGAGTGACACAGGGGAAGGAGCAGTGGTGGGACCCGCAGGAGGTGGTGAACGGCCTTGGTTCCATTGAGTGGGGTGTTTAGCACTCATATGCCTGTGCATGCTGGTGGTGGTTAGGCTAGTAGTGGTGGCACCCCTGCTGATCCTGGTGTGGCACAGGTTGCACACCACAGTCCGTCGGTCATCCTCAAATTCTTTAAAGAACCTCCAGACTTGCGAACATCTAGGCCTCGCCACGGGAGCTTCACTACGTGAAACAGTTGCTGCTGATGCACCAGCTCTGGCCCTGCTTCTCCCTCTGGCCACACCACTGCCTCTTACAACCTGTTCTGGTGCAGCACTCGCCTCCACCTCAGAAGCACTGTCTTCACTCGGCATATCAACTCAGCTTGGGTCAGTCACCTCATCATCCTCCGATTCCTCAGTCTGCTTCCCCCTCGGATTTCCTCCCCTAACAACAACTTCACCACTGTCTGACAACCGTGACTCCTCATCGTCTGACACCTCTTTACAAACTTCTTCCACTAACTCAACATTGTCATCATCATCATCATCATCACCCACAGACTGCGACAGTTGGAAAACTTGGGCATTGGGAACGAGGTCAGCAGCAACCTGAGAAGTGGTTTGTGACTCTGGGAAGGGTCCAGAAAACAGTTCCTGAGAGTATGCCGGATCGCATTCTAAATTTTCCTGGGAGGGGGCAGACTAGGGGATAGGAGGTTGAGGTGGAGGAGCCAGAGGAGTTCCCCCTTGGGTAACGTGGGTGGACTGCGTGGAAGACTGACTGGTGGACAAATTACTTGAAGCATTGTCCGCAATCCACGAGATCAGCTGTTCGCACTGTTGTGGTTTCAACAGTCCTCTACCACGTGTCCCTGTAAGTTGAGACATGAAGCTAGGGAGTGTAACTCTGCGGCGTTCCACAGCTCCCTCATCAGCAGATACTGTCTCACCCTGCCCAGGACCACGGCCTCTGCCCCCTGCAGTAATTGAATGTCCACGCCCACGCCCTCGTCCTCGACCCTTAACCCTGGGGTTCAACATTGTTTGTATATAAGTGTATGATATAAAAAAAAAATAAACGGGCCTGGTGTACTGAAACCCACAAACTTGTTCTGTCTGGTAGAATTAAGTGACGTACAGAAAGTGTCACCTGGACAGTATATACGGATGGGAACGAGTGTGCTGAACTGTGACACACAGAAAGGTTACACGCAGCTGAGTAAAATGGATTTGTATCACTGAGCTAAAACAACTGAAAAAATATTTTTTTTTTTAATTTTGTTTTTTTGGGAACGTGACGTGCAAGAACTATGGTAGAACTCACTGACACCCTGTTAACGGTGGCTATTTAGTCTGCGACCCAGACAAATGTCGCACAGAGAATTTTCTGGATCAAGAGGTAGATGATATTGGTAGCAAATGACTTGGTTGTATTCTGTGACGTACAGAAAGTGTCACCTGGACAGTATATACGGATCGGAGCGAATGTGCTGAACTGTGACACACAGAAAGGTTACACACAGCTGAGTAAAATGGATTTGTATCATTGAACTAAAACAACTGAAAAAATAATTTTTTTTTTAATATTTTGTTTTTTTGGGAACGTGACGAGCAGGAACTATGGTAGAACTGACTGACACCCTGTTAACGGTGGCTATTTAGTCTGCGACCCAGACAAATGTCGCACAGAGAGTTTTCTGGATCAAGCTGTAGATGATATTGGTAGCAAATGACTTGGTTGTATTCTGTGACGTACAGAAAGTGTCACCTGGACAGTATATACGGATCGGAGCGAATGTGCTGAACTGTGACACACAGAAAGGTTACACACAGCTGAGTAAAATGGATTTGTATCACTGAGCTCAAACAACTGAAAAACTAATTTTTTTTAATATTTGTTTTTTTATATTTTTTTTTAATTTTGTTTTTTTGGGAACGTGACGTGCAAGAACTATGGTAGAACTCACTGACACCCTGTTAACGGTGGCTATTTAGTCTGCGACCCAGACAAATGTCGCACAGAGAATTTTCTGGATCAAGCGGTAGATGATATTGGTAGCAAATGACTTGGTTGTATTCTGTGACGTACAGAAAGTGTCACCTGGACAGTATATACAGATCGGAGCAAATGTGCTGAACTGTGACACACAGAAAGGTTACACACAGCTGAGTAAAATGGATTTGTATCACTGAACTAAAACAACTGAAAAAATATTTTTTTTTTTATATTTTGTTTTTTTGGGAACGTGACGTGCAGGAACTATGGTAGAACTGACTGACACCCTGTTAACGGTGGCTATTTAGTCTGCGACCCAGACAAATGTCGCACAGAGAGTTTTCTAGATCAAGCTGTAGATGATATTGGTAGCAAATGACTTGGTTGTATTCTGTGACGTACAGAAAGTGTCACCTGGACAGTATATATAGATTGGAGTGAGTATGCTGAACTTTGACACACAGAATGGTTCCACACTGCTGTGTGCAATGGATTTGTATCACTGAGATAGAACAATAAAAAAAAACAGGGTTAGATATGGCGATAGCTGCACTACTAGTGCCAACCTGCCAGCCAAGCCAGGAGACAAAAAAAAAATTTCTTCTAGCCCTTAGAAGGGCTGTTGGGTTCTTTGTGGGTGATCGTGCCTAACAGAGAACTAAATGAATGCCCTAACACTGTCCCTGAAAGGCAGCAGCTCTATCCCTAACGACATCCAGACGGCATCTGAGCCGAGCGCCGCGGCCAGTCACTAGTATATTCCAGGGTCACCTGATCAGGCCAGCCAACCCCTGCTATCGACATGTAAGGGCCCCACGTGATGCTGGGTGTACCGAAGAGTCTCCTGGCTTGTGATTGGCTGTGTTTATAGGCGCCAAAAAAGCACGATGCGGAAGTTGCCATTTCCTCGAGTATGGCGAGATACTCGTCCGAGCAGCGAGCACTTACGAGTACCCTAATACTCGAACAAGCACCAAGCTCGGACGAGTATGCTCGCTCATCTCTACTCAAAGTCTCTTCAAATTCAACACAGTGGCCAAAAACCATTAGAGCAAAAGCTACCATCCAAAAACACTCCCTCTCTAAAATATTTTGTGAAATATTAACCCTTTCGCGCCCGGAGGTTTTTTCGGTTATGCATTTTCGTTTTGCGCTCCCTGCCTTCAAACAGCCATAATTCTTTTATTTTTCGGTTCACATAGCTGTTTGAGGGCTTGTTTTTTGCGGGACAAGTTGTACTTTCCAACGCCACCATTTAATATTGCATACCGTGTAGTGGGAAGCGGGGAAAAAATTCCAAACCGGGTGAAATTGCAAAGAAAACGCTATTCCGCTACAGTTCTACGGGTTTCTTATTTTCTTATTTACAGCGTTCGATGTGCATTAAAACTGATCCGTTACTTTCATTCTACTGGTCAGTACGAATCTGGCAATACCTAATATGTATAGTTTTTCCTGCGTTTTCATAGTGATAAAATAATTAGAAAGTTGCCCTTTTTTTTTTTTTTTTTTCCTTGTTAAATCTTGACCCCTATAACTTTTTGGTATTTATGTGTACAGAGCTGTATGGGGGCTCATTTTTTGCGGGACGATCTGAAGTTTTTATTGATACCATTCTGGGGTGTGCATGACTTTTTGATCACTTTTTATTTAATTTTTTTAGAAAAAAAAGCAACAAAAAACGGCAAATCGCCATTTGGACGCTTTTTTCCGCCACACATTTCGCCGTATTGGAATTTTTTTTTTATATTTTAAAAGTACGGGCGTTTTCGGTCACGGTGATACCCCTGATGTCTATATTTATTGTTATTTAGGTATTTATTTTTTAATTATACGGAAAGGGGGGTGATTTGAACTTTTCTATCTTTTTATTTTTTATATATTTTTTAACAATTTTTTTTAATTTTTTTTTTACTATTTGAAAGCTCAAATATGGGCTTATATATTGTGGCTTTTTTTTTTTTTCTTTATGAGCAATTATGGAATTTATAGACTCACCAGCGAGGATTACAGTTTTCATATGGTGTACAGACACCCCGATTGGCCACACAGGGTGTCTGTACACCACCCGGAAGCGAATGCTTCCGGGTTGAGACGCAACTAGATGCCGTGATCACGTGTGATCACGGCATCTAAACTCCGAGGAAGATGCCGCTGATGGCGGTAAGTAGCGGCAAGTCTCTGCTGTTAGAAACAGCAGAGACTTGCTGGCCATGACGCCCGCCGCACTTGCGAGCGTGCGCCATGTGCCTGCATCGCCCCAGCGCCGTACATGTACGGCGCTGGGCGCGAAGGGGTTAATACTAGGGATGAGCGAACTTTTGAAAAGTTCGGTTCGCTTCGCTTCGGCGAACTTTCTTGAATTTCGGATTCGTACGAACCGAACCTAAAACGAACCTTGCTATAATGGCTGAATAATTGCTTCTACAATAATGAGAGTCAGATAGGGTACAGTTTTGTTTACTTGCAGTTTCTATTACAATGAAAAAAGTGGAAAAAATCCAAGTGACTTCAACAATGGCGATGCAAAATATACGCATATTTGAGAATTTACACTAATGCGTACGCTAATGCGAACATTCCCGCACAAATAACGAACATACAGTGTAATGTTGTCAAAGGTGCGCTACTTAACTGAATATGTACGCATTAGTGTACTCATACACTGCGTCTGCGAACATTCCTACTCAAGTAACGAACATACAGTGTAGCGTTGTCAATTGTACGCTACTTAACTGAATATGTATGCATTAGCGTACGCATACACTGCGTCTGCGAACATTCCTACTCAAGTAACGAACATACAGTGTAGCGTTGTCAATTGTACGCTAGTTAACTGAATTTGTACGCATTAGCGTACATTCTCAATAAATATGCGTATATTTTGCGTCGCCGTTATTTTAACCAGATTCGTTACGAACTTTCTCAAAATTCGGTTCGGTGACGAACCAAACTTTTGGGAAAGTTCGTAATGAATCTGGTTCGTTACGGTTCGGTTCGCTCATCCCTAATTAATACGTAAATTTTAAAACTGTCTCCTTTATATCATATGTATGAAGTACACTGTGGGAGAAATTTATCATTCTCCCCACGCCGGTTTTCTGGACGAAAAAAGTCACAATTACTGTCATTGCGACTTTTTTAAAGCCACTTGATCAAAACTACAGAGGCGTCGGGAGACCAGGAAGGGGGCAGGGGCAACTTTTATCCTCTTACTAGCAGAAGGACCTGGCTTCGCCTGGGTATATTTCATCTGTTTCATTTAATGTTTCTGTGTGTTGTTGCAGACAGAAAGTCAATGCAGCTGACAGAAGTTGATTTTTACCTTCATTTTTTCAATCCCCATTGGCTGTGGAGTGGAAGGGGGCGTGACCTGACCGGGTCAGGGGGAGTAGTTTAGCAGGACCTTGGGGGAAGGGGGGTGCTTTTAAGTCCTTCGTTTCAGGGTGGCCTGAATTACAGGTCAATGCCATGGTAATTTATGAGGAAACACAGTGGGTAGCAGTGGAAGAAAACATTGCTTCGCACGGGTATATTTAATCTATTTCATCTAATGTTTCTGTGTGTCGTTGCAGAGATAAAGTCAATGCAGCTAACATAAGTTGATTTTTACCTTCATTTTTTCAATCCCCATTGGCTGCGGAGTGGGAGGGGGCGTTACCTGACCAGGGGCGTGGTTTAGTGGGACCTTGGGGGGGTTGCTTTTAAGTCCTTCTTTTGAGGGTGGCCTGAATTACAGGTCGATACCATGGTAATTTATGAGGACACGCAATGGGTAGCAGTGGACGAAAATATCTTTTAGTACTACTGAACGGTCGTAGTCTAATATTAGTCTATCCCATCTAATGTTTCTGTGTGTCGTTGCAGAGAGAAATTTACCCTCCCACCCGTGCAGCTTACAGAAGTTGATTTTTACCTTCATTTTTTCAATCCTCATTGGCTGTGGAGTGGGAGGGGGCGTGGCCTGACAGTCGGGGGTGTGGCTTAGCAAGACCTGGGGCGGAGGTTTTAAGTCCTTCTTTTGAGGCGTGAATTACAGGTCGATGCCATGGTAATTTATGAGGACACGCAATGGGTAGCAGTGGAAGAAAACATCGCTTTGCACGGGTGTATTTAATCTATTTAATTTAATGTTTCTGTGTATCGTTGCAGAAAGAAAGTCAACCTCCCACCCATCCCTGCAGCTGACAGAAGTTGATTATTACCTTTTTTCAATCCCTGTTGGCTGCGGAGTGGGAGAGGGGGTGGCCTGACTGAGCGAGACCTGGGGCAGGTGTTTTAAGTACTTTAAGTACTTCTTTTGAGGGTGGCCTAAATTACAGGTCGATGCCATGGTAATTTATGAGGACACGCAATGGGTAGCAGTGGAAGAAAACATCTTTTATGACTACTGAACGGTCTTAGTCTAAAATTAGTCTAAAACATAATTTATATTTATGGTAACTTGAATACCCCATTAATAGTGTCATCCACAGCGCTCTGCCCCTTTAAAGCAGTGAATAGAAATGGCTGTGTTGTTACCTGAGCTCCTCAGCTGGCTGCTAATTACCTGGCTGTGTTGTTATGGAAACCTGCCCTCCCTGTGTGTGTCTTTGCAGAGAATGGCAGTTGAGGTTTGAAAGCAAAGCTCCCAGGCTAATATTGGCAAATGCAGGTCATATTTTGGGAATATCTTGGGAACGGTTATGTCCCAGAAAGCTGAGACCTGGTCTAAAACCTTCCCGGACACCTGATGTACCTGTGTGCCGAATTTGGTGAAAATCGGTCCAGTAGTTTGGTCGCGCATAATGAACAGGCAGACAGACAGAGAGACGGACGGACAGACAGACAGACAGAAACTCATTTTTATAATATTACTAGCTGAAAGACCCGGCTTCGCCCGGGTATATTTAATTTATTTCATTTACTGTTTGTGTGTGTGTGTTGTTAAAAGATATCAAGAGTGACCTCTACAGTGCCCGCCCCTTTAACAGTGACCTCTACAGCAGCCCACCCCTTTAACAGTGACCTCTACAGCAGCCCGCCCCTTTAACAGTGACCTCTACAGCTGCCCGCCCCTTTAACAGTGACCTCTACAGCAGCCCGTCCCTTTAACAGTGACCTCTACAGCTGCCCGCCCCTTTAACAGTGACCTCTACATCAGCCTGGCCCTTTAATAGTGACCTCTACAGCTGCCCGCCCCGTCTTCACCCCAGAAAGCCAGACCTCACCGGCCATTCCCCCAAACGTGAAACAGCGCCCCCAGTTCCCATGCAGACACACCCCTACACATGAGGCCATAAGTTATAGTTATGGTAAACGGAATACTCCTTTACCATTGTCATCCACAGTGCTCTGGCTCTTTAATGCAGACCTACAGCAGTGAACTGGCTAGGTTGTCATAGAAACCTGGTGTGTGGAAACTGCCTGTGAGCTTCTATTGGCTGATAAGGGTCATGTGACCAGGCTACTATTGGCTAATGCATTTTTTTGGAATATCTCAGGAACGATACGTCCTGGAGAGCTGAAAACTGTTCTAAAACCTTCTCGGACACCTGATGTACATGTGTGCCAAATTTTGTGATTGTAGCTGCAGAGGTGCGGATTCCTTTAGCGGACATACACACACATACACTCAGCTTTATATATTAGATAAGAGATATATCATTTTTCTGGTATAAAAGAAGAATGCATCTAGCAGTCCGATTAGGTGCACAAACCTTCAGAGATGTGCCTAATTTATGACAAGTTGTTCTCCTTGCCATAATTTAGGCTCTTCTACAGGTAGTGCAGGAAAGATTATAGACCGGCATAAAATGCTGATCTAAAATAAACTCCCCCTGTGAGTCTTTTTTGTAGCTTCTAATAATAGCATTTGTGATGTATCTACGTTAATGTAAATTTATTTCTGGAATATAACCTGTTTGGTCGCTATGTACCAACTTCCTTTCACTTTAATTAATTGTTTAGAAAAAACGTTTGTGAATATTTTAACCCCAACTACCTTGGGCCAGTTTTCACCATTCTAACCAGGACATTTTTTTCAAATCGGACATGTGTCACTTTATGTGGTAATAATTTTGGAATGCTTTTACCTATCCAAGCCATTCTGAGAATGTTTTTTTTTATGACACATTGTACTTCATGCTTGTGGTAAATTTAACTTTCAAAATTTAACAAAAATTGGAAAAATTCTCAATTTTCCAAATTTGAGTTTCTCTGCTTTTAAGACAAATAATGATATTTATTACTTTAAATTCCCTATATGTCTACTTTATGTTGGCATCAGTTTAAAAATGTCCTCTTATTTTTTAGGATGTTAGAAGGCTTAGAATTATAGATGCATTTTTAAAAAATTTTAAGAAAATTTCCAAAGCCCATTTTTTAAAGGACCAATTCAGTTATGAAGTCACTTTGAGTGGCTTTCATAATAATAATGATAATAATAATAATAATAATAATAATAATAATAATAATAATAATAATAACGCCTATAAATGAAACTAGAAACTACACCCCTCAAGTCATTCACTCTGATTTTACAAATGATGTTAAACCTCAAAAATTAAACAAAAATATCGAAGAAATTCTAAAATTATTTTTTTTGCAGATTTTCCATTTAAATCCATTTTTACTGTACCACATCAAGGATTAACAGCAAAACAAAACAGAATATTTACTGCACTGATTTGGTAGTTTACAGAAACACCCCAAATGTGGTTGTAAAGTGCTGCAAACGGCAGGACTCTGAAGGTAAGCAGATTTCAATTGGGATATTTATCAGGTGCAATGTTGCATTTCAAGATCCCCTGATGGCACCTATAGTGGAAACCCCCCAAAAAATGACCACATTTTGTAAACTACAACCCCCAAGAAATACTTAAAGGGATGTGGTGAGACTTTTGGCCGAACAAGCATTTCATAGATCTTATAAACGCTTAGCTGGGAAAATGAAAAATTACATAATTTTACAAGAAAATTAAGCCTTTTCATTTTCTTAATACACAACTTTTTCATTTTCTCATAGATTGTAAGCTCTTGCGAACAGGACCCTCATTCCTCTTGTTTTAATTATTGACTTGTCTGTTGCTATGTTACAGTTGTGCTCAAAAGTTTACATACCCCTGCAGAATTTTGTCTTGGCCTTTTTTTTAGAGAATATGAATGATATGATAACACAAAAACTTTTTTTCCACTCATGGTTAGTGGTTGGGTGAAGCCTAATAAATGGCTTTACCCAATCATAGAGTCCAAAGTGGGGAATCCTCTTCTTTGTTGTCCATATGACACTGTAATGATATTTTTGTTAATGTAGACAGTTAAGCGTGTATTACACCTAGCAATCCTATAGGCGATTGTTGGGACAAAAGTGTTCCTTCCCGGCAATTGCCTCGCTTGTTAGCAATCTTCTGGCAGAAAATCAGTGTAATACACCCTTTAGTCAGTATGACTCATTGTTCTGTGAAGGCCGTATTCTAGTGACAAGCAAATCAGTTTGTCTTGCAATAGACAAATCCATTTAGTTCAAAATGATCTTTACTGTGTCTGAGGAACTGTCTCTAATGTTAATGTTAAAATGTATTCTTTATGAGGCCAAGAACATCTTAGGCTGCTTTCACACCTGCGCTTTCCCTTTCCACTGTGGAGATCCATCACAGGATTTCAATATCGGAGGAAAACTCTTCAGTTTTGTTCCCATTCATTGTCAATAGGGCCAAAACTGAACTAAATGAAACAGAGTGCACCATAATACATTCTGTTCCGTTTCATTGAGCTCCCATGAGGCACGCAAAAGTTCTGCATGCAGTGTTTTGGAGTGCGTCCTGGGATGTGCAGCAAGTTTTCTTGGACACAAAAGGAAACTGATGTGTCACTCATTGACTTACAATTGTTTTAGTGACGGATCTGTCATAGCTATTTTAGAGATAATACAACCAGATCCATTTATAATGGATGCAGACAATTGTGTTATCGTGACAGAAGCGTTTTTGCTGATCCATGATGGATCCAGCAAAAACGCAGATGTGAAAGTAGCATTAATCTTGCGTATTTGCTGTTACTTTGAGTAGTGGTGCACATTCCAATCATAAAGTATATTATGCATTCACTGCTATTCTCACTAATGGTGCATGCACAAGATTAAGATGTCCTTAAGAGTTCTGGGGCCATTTTAATATAGCCTCACTAGAAATAATACATTTTAATAGTGCATTAGAGACAGTCTATCGGCCAAATTAAAGATGATAATTTGAACTAATCAGGTCCATCCATAGAGGGATGACTGGATTCACTTATTATTACCACATTCCTAAGTTGTTAGATAAGGACATACATACTGCACACTGGAAACATCTCTAATAGGGGGTAGGAGGGGCCAGATAAAAGGTATAAAGTACTTTTCACAAGACAAAGAAGTGAGCTCCACTGAGGTCATCATTCTGGTAAGATGGTGTTGTTATACTATATCCCTCTCTGTATTACCAAGGGGTTGTTGACCATGTACCATGTGGGTAGCTTGGCAACTGGAGCTCCCCATTGTTGTTGTAGGCTAGGTAATTGACTGATATTCACCTTTACTACTCTGTATGATTTGTCTATATATTTTTTTATCACACTCAATAAATATTTTAATTCACTTAGCCTATTTAAGCCTATTTTATTCTGGAATCTTGGAATTCAAGTTAAACCAGATATGTAACCAAATAAATTGTTGGAACGCTAAAAAGGACCAAAATAATAAATATTTAATTCAAAATTCGGGAAACATAAACGGGGCAAAACGTGTAATACCACGATTAGTGCAGATGTTGGGCTACAGTAGACATAGACACAACACGAGGTGTCCGTTGTCAAATAAAAAGCCCAATGTAAAACAGCACGATTTAATCATCAATAGTGCCCAACTGAAGTCTCATGGAAATCAGTAACGTACTATGTTCCAAAAAGGCTCTTATAACTCTGTGACAGAAAGGCACTGTGTGCTGAGTATGTACATATACATCTATCTCCTTTAAGCTTGATAAGGTATATCATGCAGGGCTAGATGGGTAAAGACATTGATGTATGTCACCCATTATCCAATCCCTAAACATGCACCACTCACTACTAAGAGATACAATGTATACAAACAGAGCGCCAGTGTTTAGAAACACTCTCCAGGCAGGACGCTCCCCTCTATCTCGGCTCAACGCGTTTCCATGCGTGTGGAGCCAGCATTTCATCAGGAGCCAATAGAGGACTAACTGCCTACAATGCACCGCTGCCTAGTGTAGCAGCAGAGACCTAACGCTGCCGGGTGTAGCAACATTCGGCGCTATAATGGCCGCAAGGCGGCCGCGTGCACGTCCGGTATAAGAGGCCTAAGCCCCTCCTCTAGGGGCGTGATAGAACGATGATCACTCCCACTGTCACCGAACAGTGTATCATTGTGGAGTAAGTATCATCCAATAATAATTACAATGTACGTCCCTAGATGATGCAAAAAAGCGTTATAATGTACATAAGGGGAATATTCAGGCGGCATCAATTAATCTGGAAACATACCGAATAAGGATTGACGGATGGGGGTCCAACAGCAAGGAAAGAGAAGGAAAATTACAACAATAGTGAAGGGTAATGTCATCAAAGAAGTATTATGACAAAAAATTAAATCAAAAGTAGGGAATAACAGATAAGCCTCATGTATGAAATCATGACTCAAGACCACATATATAGTCCAAGTGTAAAAATTACCAAGGGGCTTATTCTCTAATGGAGAAAAACTCAGGCATTAACCAATAAATGGAGCGAAGGAGATCATTTCGTTCAGGCCCATTGGTCTTATAGTATTTAAAGTAAAAATCCAGTAGGCTTCCCTTTGCAATAATTTACGATCCAGATCTCCTCCTCGTGATGATCTTTTAACCTGTTCAATCCCTTGGAAATGGACCTTATTCACATCTCCATTGTGACATTCCACCACATGTCTAGCAATTGGAGTGTCTTTGGCTTTGTTAATGTCAGAGATATGTTCCCCAATCCTGCGTCTGAGTTCCCGTTTTGTTTTGCCTACATATTTGGCATCACAGTCACAAGTAAGAAGGTAAATCACACCGCTTGATTTGCAATTGATAAAGGATTTTATGTAGTAGCTTCTGTCTGTGCTACCCTTAAAGAATTTACCTTTACTAATAAACCTACAGAATTTACATGAACCACAGGGAAATGTTCCAACTAGGGTATTTTGAAGCCATGTATTTGACGCCGGGCTTTGGTACATACTATGTACCAAACAATCACGTAGATTTTGGCTCCGGCGATAAGTGATTGCAGGGTACTTGGGAATAACCTTGCAAATATCGGGATCAGATAGCAAAATGTCCCAATTATCAGATAGAATTTCACGGACTTCTCTATGAGCCTTGAGAGCCTTGAGATTTGAGAGTCAAACACGAAGATGTTGTGTGAAAGGATGAAATTGAGCAATTCCATGATGAACAGGTTATGTTGCTCAAGATGACTCCCCCTGTGTTTGACTCTCAAATCTTCCACCAGCTCAGGGGAGTGGCCATGGGGAGCCCATGTGCCCCCACGTTTGCCAATCTCTTCCTGGGCTGGTGGGAGAGAGAAGTGGTTTTCTGTGATGACTTAGTACATTTCACATCGTCAGTCCTATTATGGATTCGTTACATCGACGATGTATTGATTTTGTGGAAGGTCAGTAGGGAACTGTCCCAGGATTTTGTTACAACCCTAAATATAAATAATCTTGGACTTTTTTTCACGTCGGAGATTAATGAACATCAGATCTCCTTCCGTGATCTCTGCATATCTAAAAATGAGTCTGGTCAAATAGTCACAAATGTATTTAGGAAATCCACCGCGACTAACAATTTGCTAAGATGGGAAAGTGGACATCCTCTAGCCCTTAAAAAAGGTTTCCCTAAGGGACAATATCTGAGGATTCGTCGTAACTGTTCTCAGATGTCTGACTTCAGAAATGCAGTCAAAGATCTGCAGAAACGGTTTAGCAACCGTGGGTATTCCCAACAGG
The DNA here is from genome assembly GCA_900303285.1 of Rhinella marina. Lineage (NCBI taxonomy): Eukaryota > Metazoa > Chordata > Amphibia > Anura > Bufonidae > Rhinella > Rhinella marina. The sequence goes on from ONZH01015717.1 coordinate 13,120, forward strand.
TTTTAAAACAAGCCTATCATCACTCTCTGAGTATCAACAGGGATGTCCTACTGTCTCCAAAGAAGAAATATACACAGGAGGACATATACAGGATCATTGGTACGTTTGATATGGCTCATAGAGAAGTCCGTGAAATTCTATCTGATAATTGGGACATTTTGCTATCTGATCCCGATATTTGCAAGGTTATTCCCAAGTACCCTGCAATCACTTATCGCCGGAGCCAAAATCTACGTGATTGTTTGGTACATAGTATGTACCAAAGCCCGGCGTCAAATACATGGCTTCAAAATACCCTAGTTGGAACATTTCCCTGTGGTTCATGTAAATTCTGTAGGTTTATTAGTAAAGGTAAATTCTTTAAGGGTAGCACAGACAGAAGCTACTACATAAAATCCTTTATCAATTGCAAATCAAGCGGTGTGATTTACCTTCTTACTTGTGACTGTGATGCCAAATATGTAGGCAAAACAAAACGGGAACTCAGACGCAGGATTGGGGAACATATCTCTGACATTAACAAAGCCAAAGACACTCCAATTGCTAGACATGTGGTGGAATGTCACAATGGAGATGTGAATAAGGTCCATTTCCAAGGGATTGAACAGGTTAAAAGATCATCACGAGGAGGAGATCTGGATCGTAAATTATTGCAAAGGGAAGCCTACTGGATTTTTACTTTAAATACTATAAGACCAATGGGCCTGAACGAAATGATCTCCTTCGCTCCATTTATTGGTTAATGCCTGAGTTTTTCTCCATTAGAGAATAAGCCCCTTGGTAATTTTTACACTTGGACTATATATGTGGTCTTGAGTCATGATTTCATACATGAGGCTTATCTGTTATTCCCTACTTTTGATTTAATTTTTTGTCATAATACTTCTTTGATGACATTACCCTTCACTATTGTTGTAATTTTCCTTCTCTTTCCTTGCTGTTGGACCCCCATCCGTCAATCCTTATTCGGTATGTTTCCAGATTAATTGATGCCGCCTGAATATTCCCCTTATGTACATTATAACGCTTTTTTGCATCATCTAGGGACGTACATTGTAATTATTATTGGATGATACTTACTCCACAATGATACACTGTTCGGTGACAGTGGGAGTGATCATCGTTCTATCACGCCCCTAGAGGAGGGGCTTAGGCCTCTTATACCGGACGTGCACGCGGCCGCCTTGCGGCCATTATAGCGCCGAATGTTGCTACACCCGGCAGCGTTAGGTCTCTGCTGCTACACTAGGCAGCGGTGCATTGTAGGCAGTTAGTCCTCTATTGGCTCCTGATGAAATGCTGGCTCCACACGCATGGAAACGCGTTGAGCCGAGATAGAGGGGAGCGTCCTGCCTGGAGAGTGTTCTAAACACTGGCGCTCTGTTTGTATACATTGTATCTCTTAGTAGTGAGTGGTGCATGTTTAGGGATTGGATAATGGGTGACATACATCAATGTCTTTACCCATCTAGCCCTGCATGATATACCTTATCAAGCTTAAAGGAGATAGATGTATATGTACATACTCAGCACACAGTGCCTTTCTGTCACAGAGTTATAAGAGCCTTTTTGGAACATAGTACGTTACTGATTTCCATGAGACTTCAGTTGGGCACTATTGATGATTAAATCGTGCTGTTTTACATTGGGCTTTTTATTTGACAACGGACACCTCGTGTTGTGTCTATGTCTACTGTAGCCCAACATCTGCACTAATCGTGGTATTACACGTTTTGCCCCGTTTATGTTTCCCGAATTTTGAATTAAATATTTATTATTTTGGTCCTTTTTAGCGTTCCAACAATTTATTTGGTTATTATCTAATCCTGGAACGTATATTTTTGATATACAACTTCTTTAGTGTGCTTAAACCAGATATGTGCCATAAGTCCATGTGTACCATGTATTTTCTGCATTCACATCACAAAACATAAACTATTCATGGACACATTATAGAATTTATGGTTCTACATATTTTTTTCAAAATTACAACCATTTATGGTGATTAACCCCTGAAACCCCTCACTATTATTCTCAGGTGCCGCAACAAACATGGCATCTGAGGACGGCACAGTTCCCGTTCCCCATTATTATGCCTGCTACTTACAAAGAAATGTGTTTTATGACAAAGTCATTCATCACTAAGCAAATTTCTTTGTAAAATTCAGCAAAGCAACCAAATCGAATTTTTCTAAACTTCGCTCAACACTAACCATATTACCTTTTTATATTCCTTTTGTCAACTACTGGGTATGAAATGTCAACACAGGATTGAAAGTATATTCTAAAATAATAGATAGATAGATAGATAGATAGATAGATAGATAGATAGATAGATAGATAAGCACATGGTTATTTGTATTGATTTTAAGATAGTAACATAGTAACATAGTTTATAAGGCCGAAAAAAGACATCTGTCCATCCAGTTCGGCCTGTTTTCCTACAAGTTGATCCAGAGGAAGGCAAAAAAACCCTGTGAGGTAGAAGCCAATTTTCCCCACTTTAGGGAAAAAAATTCCTTCCTGACTCCAGTCAGGCAATCAGAATTATTCCCTGGATCAACGACCCATCTCTAGTAACTATAACCTGTAATATTATTACCCTCCAGAAATACATCCAGGCCCCTCTTGAATTCTTTTAGTGAACTTACCATCACCACCTCCTCAGGCAGAGAGTTCCATAGTCTCACTGCTCTTACCGTAAAGAATCCTCTTCTATGTTTGTGTACAAACCTTCTTTCCTCCAGATGCAGAGGATGTCCCCTCGTCACAGTCACAGTCCTGGGGATAAATAGATCATGGGAGAGATCTCTGTACTGACCCCTGATATATTTATACATAGTTATTAGATCTCCCCACAGTCGTCTTTTTTCTAAAGTGAATAAGCCTAATTTTGATAATCTTTCTGGGTACTGTAGCCACCCATTCCAGTTATTACTTTAGTTGCCCTCCTCTGAACACTCTCCAGCCCTGCTATGTCTGCCTTGTTCACAGGAGCCCAGTACTGTACACAGTACTCCATGTGTGGTCTGACTAGTGATTTGTAAAGTGGCAGGACTATGTTCTCATCACGGGCATCTATGCCTCTTTTGATGCAACCCATTATCTTATTGGCCTTGGAAACAGCTGTCTGACACTGGATGTACATATATTTATATCAAGGGCGAACAGGTGTGATTGACATCCAAATACTGTGATTAATGTTCAAGAAAGAGACTCATCTATTTTAAGAAATCGATATTGATCATGGTATTTAAGGAATGCAAATAAAGGAAAACGGTCTGTAATTGTTAAAAGGGTTCTTGGTGACTTAAAGGGGTTGGCCACTTTCTGGTTACTGTTTAAAAATGTGTTTGTAAAAGCAATATATGGCACTTATTATATATATATTATATAGCCTTTGTTGAAATTCTGAGCCATTTTCTATAAGTCATAAAGTATGCCTCCTTGTCCGCACAGAGATCCTGTTCATAAAATGGCTGCTGATGGAGTGTGTTTGAATGGAAGAGACATTACATGGAAGTGACTTGCCTGGTCACATGACCCTCCATCAGCAGCCATCTTATGGACAGGAAAGCACAAAAGATTTGCCTAACAAGGGGACATGGCTTTTGAAATATAGGAAACAGCACAGAATATCAACAAAGAATATATTAGTAAGTGCCATATAATCATCTTACACAGACATTGGTTACAAGTAGCCAGAAAGTGGTCAACCCCTTTAAGTATTGACTAGAGATGAGGGAGCACTAAAATGCTCTGGTGCTCGTTATTCGAGTCAAATTTTTCCCGATGCTCAGGTGCTCGTTTTGAATAACGAACCCCATTGAAGTCAATGGGAGACTCGAGTATTTTTTGCAGGGGACCAAAACACTGCACAGGGAAGGTTGCGTGAAAACCTGGAAACCTCAGAAAATGATGGAAACACCACGAAAATGGACAGGAAACAGCAGGGGCAGCATGCATGGATGCCTCTGAGGCTGCCTAATCGTACCATTATGCCAAATTCTGGGCAACAGCCCGGTGGTGACCCTCAACCCAACAGCCCTTCTAAGGGCTACAAGCACCTTTTTTTTTGGCTCCTCCTGGCTGCTGCATGAGATTAGGGATAGAGCTGCTGTCTGTCAGGGAGAGTGGTAAGGCATCAATTTAGATGTTGGTTAGGCAGGAATCACCCACAAAGAACCCAACAGCCCTTCTAAGGGCTACAAGCACCTTTTATTTTTTTGTCTCCTCCTGGCTGCTGCATGAGATTAGGGATAGAGCTGCTGTCTGTCAGGGAGAGTGTTAGGGCCTCAATTTAGATGTTGGTTAGGCAGGAATCACCCACAAAGAACCCAACAGCCCTTCTAAGGGCTACAAGCACGTGTTTTTTTTTTGGTCTCCTCCTGGCTGCTGGCTGGGACTTGTATTGCAGCTACCGCCATCTTGGCTGCACACTGTTAGGGCGTGAAATTAGAATGTGGTTAGGCAGGAATCATCCATAAAGAACCCAACGGTCCTTCTAAGGGCTACAACGACCTTTTTTTTGTCCTCCTCTCGGCTGCTGGCTGGGACTTTTAGTTCAGCTACCGCCATCTTGGCTGCACGCTGTGCACAGCGACTGGTGGCAGAAAGGACAGCACGTGGTCCACACAGACCCAAAAGAAATTGCCCAAAGTACTCATTTTTGCTGCTATTGTACCTTGGCTTGCTGAGATCTGTAGTGCAGTCTAGGGAATATGTTTTTTCTCTCAGTTATATATATTACAGTCCAGTGAACAATTATGTCATGTGCTGTACAGTAGTGTCAGTCTAGGGTATACATTTTTTCTCTCAGTTATATATCCTACAGTACAGTCATGGCCAAAAGTTTTGAGAATGATACAAATATTAATTTTTACAAAGTCTACTGCTTCAGTTTTTATAATGACAATTTGCATATACTCCAGAATGTTATAAAGAGTGATCAGCTTAACAGCAATTACTTGCAAAGTCAATATTTGCCTAGAAAATGAACTTTATCCCCCAAAACACATTTCAACATCATTGCAGCCCTGCCTTAAAAGGACCAGCTAACATCGTTTCAGTGATTGCTCCATTAACACAGGTGTGGGTGTTGATGAGGACAGGGCTGGAGATCAATCTGTCATGATTAAGTAAGAATGACACCACTGGACACCTTAAAAGGAGGCTGGTACTTGGCATCATTGTTCCTCTTCTGTTAACCATGGTTATCTCTAAAGAAACACATGAAGTCATCATTGCACTGCACAAAAATGGCCTAACAGGGAAGAGTATCGCAGCTAGAAAGATCGCACCTCAGTCAACAATCTATCGCATCATCAAGAACTTCAAGGAGAGAGGTTCCATTGTTGCCAAAAAGGCTCCAGGGCGCCCAAGAAAGACCAGCAAGCGCCAGGACCGTCTCTTAAAAGTGTTTCAGCTGCGGGATCGGGCTACCAGCAGTGCAGAGCTTGCTCAGGAATGGCAGCAGGCAGGTGTGAGTGCATCTGCACGCACTGTGAGGCGGAGACTCTTGGAGCAAGGCCTGGTCTCAAGGAGGGCAGCAAAGAAGCCACTTCTCTCCAGAAAAAACATTAGGGACAGACTGATATTCTGCAAAAGGTACAGGGAGTGGACTGCTGAGGACTGGGGTAAAGTCATTTTCTCTGATGAATCCCCTTTTCGATTGTTTGGGACATCTGGAAAACAGCTTATTCGGAGAAGACGAGGTGAGCGCTACCACCAGTCTTGTCTCATGCCAACTGTAAAGCATCCTGAAACCATTCATGTGTGGGGTTGCTTCTCAGCCAAGTGAATCGGCTCTCTCACAGTCTTGCCTAAAAACACAGCCATGAATAAAGAATGGTACCAGAATGTCCTCCAAGAGCAACTTCTCCCAGCTGTCCAAGAGCAGTTTGGCAATCAACAACGCCTTTTCCAGCATGATGGAGTACCTTGCCATAAAGCAAAGGTGATAACTAAATGGCTCAGGGAACAAAACATAGAGATTTTGGGTCCATGGCCTGGAAACTCCCCAGATCTTAATCCCATTGAGAACTTGTGGTCAATCATCAAGAGACGGGTGGACAAACAAAAACCTACAAATTCTGACAAAATGCAAGCATTGATTGTGCAAGAATGGACTGCTATCAGTCAGGATTTGGTCCAGAAGTTGATTGAGAGCATGCCAGGGAGAATTGCAGAGGTCCTGAAGAAGAAGGGTCAACACTGCAAATATTGACTTGCTGCATTAACTCATTCTAACTGTCAATATAAGCTTTTGTTACTCATAATATGATTGCAATTATATTTCTGTATGTGATAAAAACATCTGACAAACACACATAAAAACCAGAGGGCAGCAGATCATGTGAAAATATAATATTTGTGTCATTCTCAAAACTTTTGGCCATGACTGTACAGTGAAAAATTGTGTGGTGTGCATTACACTAGCGGCAGTCTAGAGAATACGTTTTTTCTCTCAGATACATTTAATACAGTCCAGTGAAAAATTCTGTGGTGTGTGGTACACTATCCGCAGTCTAGATAATATGTTTTTGGCCTCAGATATTAATTCGACAGTTTAGTGATTACACAAAATGTTGAACCCAAGGGCTAAGGGTCGAGGACATGGGCGTCCAAGTGATGTAGGGGGGCAGAGGCCGTGGTCCTGGGCAGGGTGACACAGTACCTACTGATGAGGGAGCAGTGGAACGCCACAGAGTTTCGCTCCCTAGCTTCATCTCGCAACTTACAAGGTCACGTGGTACACCACTATTGAAACCACAACAGTGCGAACAGGTGATGACGTGGATAGCGGATAATGTGTCCAGTAATTTATCTACCACCCAGTCTTCCACACAGTCCACCCACTTTAGCCAAGGGAGTAGACCTCTGGCTCCTCCAGCTCAACCTCCTTCCCCCCAGCCTGCCCCCCCCAATGGAAAATATGGATTCAGATCCGGCATACTCACAGGAAGTCTTTTCAGGACCCTACCCAGATACACAAACCACTGCTCAACAGCAACCTCAGCAGTTGCTGTCCCGATGCCCAAAATTTAGAACTTTCGCAGTCTGTGGGTGATGAAAGTGTGGACTTGGTGTCGGATGATGATGAGACATGGTTGTCAGACATTGACGTTGTTGTCAGGGCAGTAAGTCCGAGGGGGGAGCAGAGTGAGGAATCGGAGGAAGAGCAGGTGGATGATGAGGTGACTGACCCGAGCTGGGTTGGTAAGCCTAGTCAAGACAGTGCTTCTGAGGGGGAGGCAAGTGCAGCACCAGAACAGGTTGGAAGAGGCAGTGGGGTGGCCAGAGGGAGAAGCAGGGCCAGAGCAAGTAGATCAGCAACTGTTTCACGGAGTGAAGCTCCCGTGCCGAGGCCTAGATGTTCGCAAGTCTGGAGGTTCTTTAAAGAAAGTGAGGATGACCGACGGACCGTGGTGTGCAATTTGTGCCACACCAGGATCAGCAGGGGAGGCATCACTACCAGCCTAACCACTACCAGCATGCGCAGGCACACGACTCAATGGAACCAAGGCCATTCACCTCCTGCGGATCACACCAATGCTCCTTCCCCTGTGTCACATGCTGGCTTTGCGAGTCAATCCCCCGCCCAGGACCCCGGCACGAGCGCCTCCTGCCCTACAACAACCCCTTCACCTCCATGATCCTCCACACCCTACACCAATGTGTCCCAGCGCAGCGTTTAGCTGTCTTTGCATCAGACATTGGAGCGCAAACGCGAATACAATTCCACCCACCCACATGCACAAGCCCTAAACGTCCACATTTTCAAACTGCTGACCCTGGAGATGCTGCGCTATAGACTGGTATAGATTGAGGCTTTCCGCAACCTGATGGCGGTGGCTGTCCCTCGGTACTTTGTCCCCAGCCGACACTATATCTCCCTGACGGCACATTGGGTTAACTTGGTGGAGGCTGGGACCGAGTCTGACCCTGGGGCCGCTCATGTAATGCCCACACCGAGGATTGCGGGGCCTACCTCGGTCACGGTTTCGCAGACTTATTATGCCTCTTCCTCCAACCCCTCCTCCTCCTACTACTATTAAATACAATCTGTGAGCACGGCGCCTTCAGTCGGTAGCTCTAGGCGCAGCAGCACTGCCGTCGATAAGCGCCAACAGGCGGTGCTGAATCTGCTGAGCTTAGGTGACAAGAAGCACACCGCCCAAGAGCTGTTACAGGGCATCACGACGCAGACCGATCTTTGGTTGGTGCCACTGAAACTCAAACCAGGCATGGTTGTGTGTGACAACGGGCGTAACCTGGTGGCGGCTCTGCAACTCGGCAGACTCACACATGTGCCATTATACACCAATACAATTTCCCAAAGTAACAACGACCCATATAAACACTGCATATAAAACCTGCCTGGCCCACGTGTTCAATCTTGTGGTTCCTCAAGACCTACCCCAATATGTCTGATTTGCTCCCCAAGGTGCGACGCATCTGTGCGCATTTCCGCAAGTCAACCACAGATGCTGCCACTCTCAGGGCAGTGTAACGGCGCTTACAACTGACAGCTCACCGACTGTTGTGCGACGTGCCCACACAATGGAATTCCACATTACACATGTTAGCCAGGGTTTACCAGCAGCGCAGAGCAATTGTAGACAGTCAGATGACAACTTCCACGAGAACTGGTAGTCAGGTTAGTCAGCTTCCTCAAGTCTACAATGAGGAGTGGACGTGGATGTCTGATATCTTTCAGGTGTTAAGCCACTTTCAGGAGTCAACACAGATGGTCAGCGGCAATGCCGCCACTATCAGCGTCACCATCCCGCTGCTTTGTCTTCTGAAAAAGCCACTGCTCAGCACGAAGTCAGAGGCTTTGCGCTTGTCACAGGAGATGGGGGAAGAAGATACGTTGCTTGATAGCCAGAGCACCCTCAGGTCTGTTTCTCAGCGCGTATTGGAGGAGGATGAGGAGGAAGAGGAGGAAGAGAAGGAGACTGTTGGCGAGACTGAAGAGGGTACCTATGCTCATTCCTTCTTATCTGTTGAGCGTGTATGGGCTGAAGAGGAGGAGTTGGAGGAAATGGAGAGTCAGCCTATTGAGGAAAGGGAATTCTTGCATGTTGGAACTCTTGCGCACATGGCTGACTTCATATTAGGCTGCCTTTCCCGTGACCCTCGCATTTTTGCCAACACCGATTACTGGGTGTTCACCCTCCTGGACCCCCGGTACAAGCAGAACTTTTCCACTCTCATTCCTGTAAAGGAGAGGAGTATGAGAGTGAATCAATATTAACAGTCCCTGGTGCACAAGCTGAAACTATTCTTCCCATCTGACACCGCTAGCGGCAGAGGACGTAGTTCTGTGGGCCAACTAGCGGGGGAGAGGAGGGGAGCAGGCAGCTTGTCAAGCACTGGCAGGGGAACACTCTCCAAGGCCTTTGCCAGTTTTATGGCACCCCAGCAAGACTATGTTACCCGTCCCCCAGTAGGGGGGGAGCTGTTCAGAAAGATGGTGAGGGAGTACCTAGCTGACCATACCAACGTCCTGCGTGATCACTCTGCTCCATACAACTACTGGGTTGCAAAGCTGGACACGACAACTGGCGCTGTACGCCTTGGAGGTGCTGGCCTGCCCTGCCGTTAGCGTGTTGTCAGAACGGGTTTTCAGTGCAGCTGGTGGCATCATCACTGATAAGCGTACACGCCTGTCAAATGACAGCGCTGACAGGCTGACGATTATTGAAATGAATAAAGCCTGGATTTCACTGGAATGCAAATCTCCACCGGGGAATGCAGCTCAACATGAAGATTCTTTATGTATCCTCTCCTCTCCTCCTTCTCCTCCTCTTCGCACACAAACGCTGAGCCAACTGGCAATGTTTCTGAGGGCCAACTGGCGCTCTTTACAAACAATGTTAACGGAGGGCCACCTACAGGCTCTCTCTCCAATAAATTTTTTAGGAACGTCAACTACAACTAAAAAAAACTATTTTACAGGAGGGTCAACTTCAGACACTCCAAAACAAATTTTTGGGAAGCTCACCTACAGCCATTTGACTGCAATCTCAGTCTGACCAAGGCATTGGTGGTGTCACCGCCATGCTGTATCAGTATAAAATTGTATGTGCTTCACCTGCTACCTGAGTGTAACTTGGTCACTCTGGGTTCACCACCATGCTGTATCAGTGTAAAATTTTATGTGCTTCACCTGCTACCTGAGTGTAACTTGGTCACTCTGGGTTCACCGCCATGCTGTATCAGTGTAAACTTTTATGTGCTTCACCTGCTACCTGAGTGTAACTTGGTCACTCTGGGTTCACAGCCATGCTGTGTCAGTGTAAAATTTTATGTACTTCACCTGCTACCACAACTAACTTGGTCACTTGTTGGTGTCAACACTAGAGTGCGGCTACTATACCGCACACGACAGAATTGTTCACTGCACTGTAGTATATATAACTGAGAGAAAAAAAATAATTTTTAGACTGTGGCTAATTTACCGCAAACCACTCCAGTACATATAACTGAAAGAAAATACCTATTTTATAGACTGACGCTACTGTACAGCACACTACATAATTGTTCACTGGACTGTAGTGTATAGAAATGAGAGAAAAACGTATTCCCTAGCCTGACGCTACTGTACAGTACACTACATAATTGTTCAATGGACTGTAGTACATGTAACTGAAAGAAAATATGTATTCCCTAGACTGACGCTACTGTACAGTACACTACATATTTGTTCACTGGACTGTAGTGTATAGAAATGAGAGAAAAACGTATTCCCTAGACTGACGCTACTGTACAGTACACTACATAATTGTTCACTGGACTGTAGTGTATAGAAATGACAGAAAAACATATTCCCTAGACTGACGCTACTGTACGGTACACTACATAATTGTTCACTGGACTGTAGTGTATAGAAATGAGAAAAAAACGTATTCTCTAGACTGATGCTACTATACAGTACACTACATAATTGTTCACTGGACTTTAGTACATATAACTGAAAGAAAATACGTATTTTATAGACTGACGCTACTGTACAGCATACTACATAATTGTTCACTGGACTGTAGTGTATAGAAATGACAGAAAAACGTATTCCCTAGACTGACGCTACTGTACAGTACACTACATAATTGTTCACTGGACTGTAGTGTATAGAAATGACAGAAAAATGTATTCCCTAGACTGATGCTACTGTACAGTACACTAAATAATTGTTCACTGAACTGTAGCATATAGAAATGAGAGAAAAACGTATTCCCTAGACTGACGCTATTGTACAGTACACTACATAATTGTTCACTGGACTGTAGTGTATAGAAATGAGAAAAAACGTAGTCTTTAAATGGCGGCAATTTTACCGCAAACCACTACATTTTTCACTGGACTGTAGTACATATAACTGAAAGAAAATACGTATTTTATAGACTGACACTACTGTACAGCACACTACATAATTGTTCACTGGACTATAGTGTATAGAAATGAGAGAAAAACGTATTCCCTAGACTGACTCTACTGTACAGTACACTACATAATTGTTCACTGGACTATAGTGTATAGAAATGACAGAAACATGTATTCCCTAGACTGCACTACAGATCTCAGCAAGCCAAGGTACATCAGCAGCAAAAATTAGTACTTTGGGCAAATTATTTTGGGTCTGTGTGGACCACGTGCTGTCTCTTCTGCTACCAGTCACTGTGTACAGTGTGCAGCCAAGATGGCGGTAGCTGCACTACAAGTCCCAGCCAGCAGCCTGGAGGAGACCAAAAAAAAAGGTGCTTGTAGCCCTTAGAAGGGCTGTTGGGTTCTTTGTGGGTGATTCCTACCTAAGCAACATCTAAATTCAGGCCCTAACGCTCTCCCTGACAGACAGCAGCTCTATCCCTAATCTCATGCAGACGGCGTATGACGCAAGCAGCGCGGGACCAGATTCTTATATTCCCAGGTTATCTGATCTGGCCAGCCAATCCCTGCTATTGACTTGTAGGGGCTCCACGTGATGCTAGGAGGTACCAAAGACTCTCCTGCATGTTGATTGGCTGAAAAAAGGCGCCTAACATGCAGGAAGAGGAAGTTGCCATATCCTCGAGGATCGCAATATGCTCGTCTGAGTAGCGAGCATATGCGAATACCCTAATGCTTGAACGAGCATCAAGCTCGGACGAGCATGTTCGCTCATCTCTAGTATTGACTTATTCTTTGGCTAGGTAATTACTAACATATCAGTGAGGCTACAATTCCTGCATTTCCACTGATCAGCTTTTTGTAGGAGCTATGTTGTCTATACCAATCACTGGACCTAGATCTAGTGTGCAGTGGTCAAGCCTGGCTTCTGCAGCTTTACGCCCCTTCAAAGTTAATAAGTAGAGAGACACAGAAACAGGGCACAACACAGCTCTTACAGACAGCTGATTGGTAGTGATGCAGAACTGCACTGATCTTATATTGATGACCCCAGAGAACTACTTTAGTCACTGAACCCTAGTATACTTTGCTATATATGTAGTCCTCAACATGAGTAAGGCCCAAATCTTGTCCTGCCATAATGTATGTCATAGCATTTTTAGGTGTGCCCCAATAGGTATCAATGAAGATTATTATGCACAAGCATAATGTTCAGTTATTTAAGGATAAGCCAGTACATTGTATTACAATATTACAGAGAAGATAATTTGAAGAGCACCTGTCAGCAGGATCAACCCCATCAAACCAGGTATTCTACCTGGTAAGGTTGATCCTTCTGATTAAAATGATATGTGTCTTGATATTTGTCTTAGTTGTGGCATTCCTGAGAAAAAAAATATGTGTATTCTTTATGCAAATGAGTGTTTCAGTGCACCAAGATGTCTGGCTAACACTGGAAAGATGTAGAGCAAAGGTGCACCTAGGGGCTAAGCCCTGCTGTCCTGTGCATACTCATCTGTATAAAGAATAAAGTTTGTTGTTTTTTTTTTTCCCCTCGGGAACACCATAACTGATTTTAAAAAGACAGTTATCATCTTTAATCAGCAGGATCACTCTTATCTTACAGTATGTCTGACATAAAAGATGCAAAACATATTGTTATATGAACATGATGGTAATGTGCACAATAAAGACAAGCATTTTAATGGTGTTTCATGTTGCAAAAATGAATAGGTAAATAAAGTTTTAAAAATACTGAAATAAAATTGCAGAATTACCACCTCATAATAAATATTGAAATCCAGTAGATTGATCCTTTTCAAACACAACTATATATATATATATATATATATATATACACTAGCAGAAAGACCCGGCTTCGCCTGTGTGTCGTTGCAGAGAGAAAGTCAATGCAGCTGACAGAAATTGATTTTTACCTTCATTTTTTCAATCCCTATTGGCTGCGGAGTGGGAGGGGGTGTGGTTTAATGGGACACGGGGGGGGGGGGGGGGGGGGGGGTTAAGTCCTTCATTTCAGGGTGGCCTGAATTATAGGTTAATGCCATGGTAATTTGAGGAATCACAATGGGTAGCAGTGGAAGAAAACATTTCTTTGCGCGGGTATATTTAATCTATTTCATTTAATGTTTCTGTGTGTCGTTGCAGAGAGAAAGTCATCCTCCCTCCCATCCCTGCAGCTGACAGATGTTGATTTTTACCTTCAATTGTTCAATCTCCATTGGCTGCGGAGTGGGAGGGGTCATGGCCTGACTGAGTTGGGGGCGTGACGTTGCAAGACCTGGGGCGGGGTTTTAAGTCCTTCTTTTGATGGTGGACAGAATTACAGGTTGATGCCATGGTAATTTATGAGGACACGCCATGGGTAACAGTGGAAGAAAACATTGCTTTGCACGGGTATATTTAATCTGTTTCATTTAATGTTTCTGTATGTTGTTGCAGAAAGAAATCCAACTTCCCTCCCACCCCTGCAGCTGACAGAAGTTGATTTTTACCTTCATTTTCTCAATCCCCGTTGGCTGCGGAGTGGAGGGGGCGTGGCCTGACAGAGTCAGAGCGTGGTTTCGCGAGATCTGGGGCGGGGGTCAGAGTGGCATGAATTACAGGTCGATGACATGGTAATTTATGGGGACCCGCAATGGGTAGCAGTGGAAAAAACATCTTTTATTGGTACTGAATGGTCGTAGTCTAAAATTAGTCAATTTCATCTACGATTTTTGTGTGTCGTTGCAGAGAGAAATTCACCCTCCCACCCCTGCAGCTGACAGAAGTTTATTTTTCCCTTCATTCTTTCAATCCCTGTTGACTGCGGAGTGGGAGGGGGCATGACCTGACAGAGTTGGGGGTGTGGCTTAGCAAAGCGCTTCGCATAGGTGATTTAATCTATTTCATTTAATGTTTCTGTGTGTCGTTGCAGAATGGCTGCAGAGTGTGAGGGGGCGTGGTCTGACAGAGTTGGGGGCGTGACTTAGCAAGACGATTCGAACAGTTGTAGTCTATAATTAGTCTATTTTATCTAAAATTTTTGTGTGTCGTTGCAGAGAGAAATTCATCCTCCCACCCCTGCAGCAAACAGAAGTTTATTTTTACCTTTATTTTTTCAATCCCTGTTGGCTGCGGAGTGGGAGGGGGTGTAACCTGACAGAGTTGGGGGCGTGGATTAGCAAGACGCTTCACATGGGTGTATTTAATCTATTTCATTTAATGTTTCTGTGTGTCGTTGCAGAAAGAAAGTCAACCTCCCACCCATCCCTGCAGCTGACAGAAGTTGATTTTTACCTTTATTTTTTCAATCCCTGTTGGCTGCGGAGTGGGAGGGGGCGTGGCCTTACAGAGTCGGAGCGTGGCTTAGCAAAGCGCTTCGCATAGGTGCATTTAATCTATTTCATTTAATGTTTCTGTGTGTCGTTGCAGAATGGCTGCGGAGTGAGAGGGGGCGTGGCCTGACAGAGACGGGGCGTGGCTTAGCAAAAGGCTTCAAACGGTTGTAGTCTATAATTAGTCTATTTCATCTAAAATTTGTGTGTGTCGTTGCAGAGAGAAATTCACCCTCCCACCCCTGCAGCAAACAGAAGTTTATTTTTACCTTCATTTTTTTCAATTCCCATTGGCTGCGGAGTGGGAGGGGGCGTGACCTGACAGAGTCGGGGGCGTGGATTAGCAAGACGCTTCGCATGGGTGGATTTAATCTATTTTATTTAATGTTTGTGTGTGTTGTTGCAGTAAGAAAGTCAACCTCCCACCCATCCCTGCAGCTGACAGAAGTTGATTTTTACCTTTATTTTTTCAATCTCTGTTGGCTGCGGAGTGAAAGGGGGTGTGGCCTGACAGAGTTGGGGGTGTGGCTTAGTGAGACCTGGGGCGGGGGTTTTAAGTACTTCTTTTAGGGTGGCCTGAATTAAAGGTCAATACCATGCTTATTTATGAGCCCACGCAATAGGCAGCAGTGGAGGAAAACATCTTTTATTACTACTGAACTGTAGTAATAGAAAAAAACATAAGTTATATTTATGGTAACCGGAATACCTTTAACAGTGTCAGTAAATAGAAATGGATGAGATCCTCAGCTGCTGATAATTACCTGGTTGTTATGGAAACCTGCCCTCCCCGTGTTTGCCTTTGCAGAGAATGGCAGTTGGAGTTTAAAACCAAAGTTTCCAGTTGTAATGTTGGCTAATGGAGATCATATTTTGGGAATATCTCAGGAACGGTATGTCCTAGAGAGATGAGACCTGGTCTAAAACCTTCCCGGACACCTGATGTACCTGTGTGCCGAATTTGGTGAAAATCAGTCCAGTAGTTTGGTCGCGCATAGAGAACAGACAGACAGACAGAAACTCATTTTTATATTATTAAGAGATATATATATATATATGCTATTTGCCTGCCAAGAGCTTTTTTTATTTTTCCATTCAAATTACTATATGACGGCTTGTTGTTTGCGGGGCAAGTTTAGATATAAACATAATAATGCCATTATTTATGGGTTTCATTTTTAGTGGTTACTGTGTGTGGTAAATCACTGCTTTACTGGTACCTTATCAGTTATTTTGCGTCCCCTCACTTATTGAATATTCCCTGCTGTAATTGGGTAACTCTAAAATAAAATAACAAAACTTAATTGATGGTCGGTTTAAAACAAAAGGGTAGGGATCAAACTCAAATTGAATGGTACCAATGTATGGGGCAGGAGAACTCCCAACACCAGTACTCAATGTCTCACATAAGGGGTGACGTCAGTATCAAGTTCCCCTCATATGAATGTATATCACCCCTGTGAGAAACACTTGCGAAGTGAGCTGAGTAATACACTATCCAATTTTTGGCCCTTGCATCTGTGTATGTATGTACACTGTAGAGCAGCTGCCACTATTTCAGGTTCAGCACTTATCCCTCCACAGCATAATGGCCTATAGATACTATGCTCGCCCCTTCCTATGCTAAAATCAGCTGTGTGAAATTGGGTGGAGAACCAATGTGAAGAGCTAGAGTGTGTTTGTTCCTGAACAGAATGGTGTAGATAAATGTCCTATAAACACTCAATCACTCAAGATTCAATTCCCACTGCCCATTAAAAAGCTAAATCCCCCAGCCTCAAACTATAACCAAGCTCGACACGTTTCTGCTATTGTTAGGCATCATCAGGAACCCCAGAGAGGCTCTAGCAAGGAGACTGAAAGAGAGATGGTTGCTCACATGCTGTTGGTGTGGAGCCTCCGGCGCTAGTATGGCCGTGTTACTGTGTGTGGTAGACTTAACGTCCACTGCATATGTATGGTGGATGCTGGCAAAGGGTTAAGCAATAGGATAAAAAGTAATGGCAAAATGTGTTTGAATTTGTCACCATTTTCAGCTTTCCATCTGTTAACAGGTTTTTTTTATATATCTAGTAGTTGAAAAGCTATTACAGATCTATTACTTGTCAATGCTGAATATTTGTTAAAGATGTATTCCATGTAGGTGATCATTTGTAAGCTAAATGAGCCTGAATGCTGATGGATTTTCACTGGTCGACTGTAGCAAACAATCAGGACAGGAAAAAGAAATGTTTTGTTGATGTATGTAGCTTAAAGAGAATTGTCTACACAATTATCACAAATTCTCAAATACACTGATGGTAACGTTTTGAACTTTGAACTTTTGACTTTCAGGCTCCATATCTCACCATCCACTACAGCTTAGAACATGAGACTACCATCATTTTATAGATAATCATCTTGGCTATCTCATACATAATTTGGGCTTGCAAATATTTTTATTGCCTTTTAGACTTGATGAAGGGGTTTTAGACTCCAAAAAGAGTTTTCACACAGGTCATCAATAAGGAAATATTACAATTTCCAATTGTGGTCATGGTTTGAGCCAATACATCATTGTGTGCTGCTTCTCTACACCTCCATATTCTTACTGTTTATTCTCCTCTGGAGGGTTGGCTTCCCCATGGGCTGAGGATCCAATGCCATTGGCAGCACCGACCTATTGCATTTATATACACATGTATTACTAGTGTTGTGCCTAGGCTTTCACAATACCCAAAGGTGAGCATCTGGTTATTAGACCCAATTAGCTTTCTAATTACCCTATGAGTGTCTGTTCCCTTTTCCTTTGCCACATTTTTGCTGGTCAAAGCTTTGAGACTGCATGAACTGTGGTGGCTATGCAAAGCCTGGTCACCCTGTTTGACCTGAAGTACCTATGTAAGGTAATCTTCTGACTAGCTAGCGCCCAAAAGGGCAGGTATTTTGTATTACGTACTTTTTTATTGCCATGGATTCACCCAAGTGAATATCTGACTTGGATGCCCTGTGGAGTGCGTGAAGCAATATAAACCTTATTTGGACTTTTAACCATTGATACTTATTTTTTTTGTCAATATTGACCCCGACCACAAGGACAAATCATATATATATATATATATATATATATATATATATATATATATATAACATTAAGTAAATAGTAGGAAGTGACACACAAAACATCAGACTTGCTGAATGTTTCATTATGCAATTATTTTAAAATAACACCCTATTAAATGTTGTACTGTATGTAGACATCATTATTGTGCATTAGTATTAGGAATCATTATTCATTTGATATACCACAGATTCATACAATTTTCTGAAGAACAATTCATTTAATCAGAGAGGAACTAAAGAAAAGAAAATGAAAAATATATCTGTACACTCTATTCTGTTTAAAGCCATTCAGCTGGATGATCATCTGTCATTTTGAACTTTCACAATTTATGATGTACCTTGGAGTTAAAATATCAAGACATCTGGCAAGTCTTCATAGTCTGAGCAGCACAGTAGATTTAAAAAAGTACATTGCAAATACTGAAAATTACCACCTTAATGACTATGGTAGTCAAACCTTTCATATATGT
The DNA here is from genome assembly GCA_900303285.1 of Rhinella marina. Lineage (NCBI taxonomy): Eukaryota > Metazoa > Chordata > Amphibia > Anura > Bufonidae > Rhinella > Rhinella marina. The sequence goes on from ONZH01015717.1 coordinate 31,418, forward strand.
TATTTATCAGCTTGTCAAGCAAATGTGGTAAAAAGTTACCCCGGGGTTTCAACTTCACTTCTCCTTCCAGAGGCTTCTTACAGGAAGAAGATGGTAATACCCAAGGTCAACCAGAAGCTTGGCATGTTGCTGTTTTATCTTTAAATAAACATGATATTATTTTAAAGTTATAGCAATCTGCTATATGAAGAGGTTGCACTGCTCCAGTGAGCACTGTGGCCTCTTCTTAGGCCAGTGATTTAACATTCATTGATCACTTGGCCTAGACGCAGCGTAGTCCCATTCAAGTGAATGGGGCTGAGATGCATTACCAAGCATAGCTGTTATCCAGTGGACACCACTATGCCTGGTAAGCTGGAAGGAGGCTGTGGAGCTCACTGGTGTACTTCTATCTCCTCAATGAGCAGATTGGCAGAGGTCTTGGATGAAATTTATGAGCTATCCTGAGGATAGGTTATTACTATCAGAATCTCAAAAAAACTCCTTCAATTTTTTATGTAAAAATGTTTTCTTGTCCTGTAGATCTAGAAGTCTCAGCAAAAGTAAAGCAAACTGTCATGGAGTGGATTGGAGGAGGCATTTGTTACGCTAGATTGTACTTGGAGAAGGTTCAGCTTTGAATTTAGTGTATATGGTAGCATCGTTTGAGCCATGAGATATCTTTTTTGTATTCATTCAGACAAAAAATAATTGGCTGTATTTCACACCACATCTGCTTTCATGTGATTGGACAATATATGCAAGTGTCTATTCATATTTACATATATTTCCTGTTTATAAGCCTTGAAGCCAAGTTAGAATAAAAACAACGCCCAACAGAACAGTAGAAACTAAAATAAGCTTTGACTGTTCAGAATGCTTTATCTTCAGCCTTTCATTGTACTTTAGACCTCACATCAAAGTACAAACAATTAAAAAGAGGGAACAGTACATGCCTGCATATGTATGAATAATCAGAGAACAAAGAAGCAATAGTTAGAAAAGACAAGTGCATGATCCTGCTAAATATCAAAATGATAGAAGATTCAGTGTAAGCATTTGAATGTATCAGTAGCTTAACCATCTGTAATAATGCAACAAAATAGAGCATGGGGACATACCAGTTAAAATAATGTACATCATGCCAATTTATTTTGCAAATATAGATGTTCTTATGATTTAGTTTACACTAAACACATTAAGGACCCAGGACAAGAATGCTCGTCCAAAACGGCAGTTACTTTGCTCCCCAGTATGACAATTCTGTTCCTGCAGTCCTTCCCTGCCCCACACGCAGTGACACAATCAGTGTCAGGGGCTTAGCTATTACTGACAGCGGGAACCCTATGAGCATCTGTGACAACCACGGCATATGAGAAGTTTGCTCTCCCTCCCCTCCCATCGTGTCCCTGTCAGCGCAGTGCCATGGCATTCCCAAGCCTGTCAAAGTTATTTGTTATTTAGTGTTTGCTACATCTGAATTTCTCATACCAGAAATTGTAGAATGTGTGACGTCCAGTTTGCAGCAGTCTCCAGTTTTCTCCCGGGTGCCTCATGGAGAAGTAAAGTAAGTTGATTGCCCAAAGATCTTTCAAAAGCAGACATTTCACCACTGGTCTCCAGGCCTGTGTTTTCTTCTGTGCTAAATAAGGTCATATGATCTACACTTTTTGTTATAAACTAGAAAACCCCAGATGCAATCATATTGATTTGAAATGTAATAATACTGCTTTGTTGATTATATATTTGTAACTAGGACTAGGGCTGTGGCAAAATTTTAAAATTCCTTTACAGACACAGCACAATCTACCTATGCTCCAGAGTAGACATAAGTGAAGTTTTTAAAATTTCACAAACTACTTTGTCACGAATCAATTTCCATTGTATGGAGCGGACGCAATGACGGGGAATACTGATCGCACCACCCCTTAATTTAACCCCTCAGATGCCAAGTTCAACATTAATCGCTGCATCTGGGACTCAGTTTCATCTCCTCAGGGATTAATCCACTACTTAAAAAAAAAAATATATATATATATATATATATATATATGTATATATATTTTATTTATTTATTTTTTTTCACCTCATCCACTTGATAGCGGAGAATGGACAGCTCGAGATACGGTGCAGAGTGGAAGTGAGTATATATTTTTTTCACTTTCAGCCACCATTTTAGGAAAAATTGATTCGTTACCACGAAGAGCGAGGAAATTCAGCTTTGTGGCGAATCAAATTTTTCTTGAAATTCAGATCAAAGTCCTCTTCGGATACATCAATTCGCCCAACACTAATCTGGAGGAACATTATTAGTCAATTAGCATCAATCGACATTACCCCAGTTTATATTGCTGGCTGAATAATATTTTCATATGGAACCTTAAAAGAGATGAGCGAGCATACTCGTCCGAGCTTGGTGCTCGTTCGAGTATTAGGGTACTTGTAAGTGCTCGCTGCTCAGACAAGTATCTCGCCATGCTTGAGGAAATGGCAACTTCCGCATCGTGCTTTTTTGGCGCCTATAAACTCAGCCAATCACAAGCCAGGAGACTCTGCGGTACACCCAGCATAACGTGGGGCCCTTACATGTCGATAGCAGGGGTTGGCTGGCCTGATCAGGTGACCCTGGAATATACTAGTGACTGGCCGCGGTGCTCGGCTCAGATGCTGTCTGGATGTCGTTAGGGATAGAGCTGCTGCGTTTCAGGGAGAGTGTTAGGGCCTGCATTTAGTTCTCTGTTAGGCAGGAATCACCCACAAAGAACCCAACAGCCCTTCTAAGGGCTACAAGAAATTTTTTTTTTGTCTCCTGGCTTGGCTGGCCAGCTGGCACTAGTAGTGCAGCTATCGCCATATATAACCCCCTTTTTTTTTTTAATTATTATATCTCAGTGATACAAATCCATTGCACACACAAGTGTGGAACCATTCTGTGTGTCACAGTTATGTACACTCACTATTTTCTGTCCAGGTGACACTGTCTGTACGTCACGTAATCCAACCAGGTCTTTTGCTCTCACGTATATAGCTTGATCACAAAAATCTTTGTGCGACATTTGTCTGGGTCGCAGTCAAAATAGCCACCATTAACAGGGTGTGAGTTAGGTCTACTATAGTTTCTGCACGTCACGTTCCAAAAAAACAAAACTACAAAAAAAATATATAAAAAAATATATATACAAAATAGTTTTTTTGTTGTTTTAGCTCAGTGATACAAATCCATTTCACACAGCAGTGTGGAACCATTCTGTGTGTCACAGTTCAGTACACTCACTCCAATTCGTATTTTCTGTCCAGGTGACACTTTCTGTACGTCACGTAATCCAACCGGGTCTTTTGCTCTCACGTATATAGCTTGATCACAAAAATCTCTAAGCGATATTTGTCTGGGTCGCAGTCAAAATAGCCACCATTAACAGGGTGTGAGTTAGGTCTACTATAGTTTCTGCTCGTCACGTTCCAAATAAAACAAAACTACAAAAAAAATATATGAAAAAAATATATATATAAAAAATAGTTTTTTTGTTGTTTTAGCTCAGTGATACAAATCCATTTCACACAGCAGTGTGGAACCATTCTGTGTGTCACAGTTCAGCTGTCCACTCACTCCAATCCGTATTTTCTGTCCAGGTGACACTTTCTGTACGTCACGTAATCCAACCGGGTCTTTTGCTCTCACGTATATAGCTTGATCGCAAAAATGTCTGTGCGACATTTGTCTGGGTCGCAGTCAAAATAGCCACCATTAACAGTGTGTGAGTTAGGTCTACTATAGTTTCTGCACGTCACGTTCCAAAAAAAACAAAACTACAAAAAAATATATTAAAAAAAATATATAAAAAAAAATAGTTTTTTGTTGTTTTAGCTCAGTGATACAAATCCATTTCACACAGCAGTGTGGAACCATTCTGTGTGTCACAGTTCAGTACACTCACTCCAATTCGTATTTTCTGTCCAGGTGACACTTTCTGTACGTCACGTAATCCAACCGGGTCTTTTACTCTCACGTATATAGCTTGATCCCAAAAATCTCTGTGCGACATTTGTCTGGGTCGCAGTCAAAATAGCCACCATTAACAGGGTGTGAGTTAGATCTACTACAGTTTCTGCTCGTCACGTTCCAAAAAAAACAAAACTACAAAAAAAAAATATAAAAAAATATATAAAAAAAATAGTTTTTTTGTTGTTTTAGCTCAGTGATACATATCCATTTCACACAGCAGTGTGGAACCATTCTGTGTGTCACAGTTCAGCTGTCCACTCACTCCAATCCGTATTTTCTGTCCAGGTGACACTTTCTGTACGTCACGTAATCCAACAGGGTCTTTTGCTCTCACGTATATAGCTTGATCACAAAAATCTCTGTGCGACATTTGTCTGGGTCGCAGTCAAAATAACCACCATTAACAGGGTGTGAGTTAGGTCTACGATAGTTTCTGCACGTCATGTTCCAAAAAAAACAAAACTACAAAAAAACTATATAAAAAAAAAATATATAAAAAAAATAGGTTTTTTGTTGTTTTAGCTCAGGGATACAAATTCATTTCACACAGCAGTGTGGAACCATTCTGTGTGTCACAGTTCAGCTGTCCACTCACTCCAATCCGTATTTTCTGTCCAGGTGACACTTTATGTATGTCACGTAATCCAACCGGGTCTTTTGCTCTCACGTATATAGCTTGATCACAAAAATCTCTGTGCGACATTTGTCTGGGTCGCAGTCAAAATAGCCATTATTGACAGAGTGTGAGTTAGGTCTACTATAGTTTCTGCACGTCACGTTCCAAAAAAAAAAAAAAAAACTACAAAAAAATATATAAAAAAATATATAAAAAAAGTTTTTTTGTTGTTTTAGCTCAGTGATACAAATCCATTTCACACAGCAGTGTGGAACCATTATGTGTGTCACAGTTCAGTACACTCACTCCAATCCGTATTTTCTGTCCAGGTGACACTTTCTTTACGTCACTTAATTAAACCAGACTGAACAAGCTTGTGGGTTTCAGTACACCAGGGCCATTTATTTTTTATTTTTTGTAAAATACACTTATATACAGAAAATGTTGAACCCCAGGGCTAAGGGTCGAGGACGAGGGCGTGGGCGTGAGCATTCACTTACTGCAGGGGGCAGAGGCCGTGGTCCTGGGCAGGGTGAGACAGTACCTGCTGATGAGGGAGCAGGGGAACGCCGCAGAGCTACACTCCCTAGCTTCATGTCTCAACTTACAGGGACACGTGGTAGAGGACTGTTGAAACCACAACAGTGCGAACAGCTGATGTCGTGGATTGCGGACAATGCTTCAAGTAATTTGTCCACCAGTCAGTCTTCCACGCAGTCCACCCACGTTACCCAAGGGAGCACTCCTCTGGCTCCTCCACCTCAACCTCCTTCCCCCCAGTCTGCCCCCTCCCAGGAAAATTTGGAATGCGATCCGGGATACTCTCAGAAACTGTTTTCTGGACCCTTTCCAGAGTCACAAACCACTTCTCAGGTTGCTGCTGACCTCGTTCCCGGTGCCCAAGTTTTCCAACTGTCGTAGTCTGTGGGTGATGATGATGATGATGACAATGTTGACTTAGTAGAAGAAGTTTGTAAAGAGATGTCGGACGATGAGGAGACACGGTTGTCAGACAGTGGTGAAGTTGTCGTCAGGGCAGGAAGTCCGAGGGGGGAGCAGACTGAGGAATCGGAGGATGACGAGGTGACTGACCCAAGCTGGGTTGATATGCCGAGTGAAGACAGTGCTTCTGAGGCAGAGGCGAGTGCTGCACCAGAACAGGTTGTAAGAGGCTGTGGTGTGGCCAGAGGGAGAAGCAGGGCCAGAGCTGGTGCATCAGCAGCAACTTTTTCACGTAGTGAAGCTCCCGTGGCGAGGCCTAGATGTTTGAAAGTCTGGAGGTTCTTTAAAGAAAGTGAGGATGACCGACGGACTGTGGTGTGCAACCTGTGCCACACCATGATCAGCAGAGGTGCCACCACTACTAGCCTAACCACCACCAGCATGCGCAGGCATATGAGTGCTAAACACCCCACTCAATGGAACCAAGGCCGTTCACCACCTCCTGCGGGTCACACCACTGCTCCTTCCCCTGTGTCACTCGCTGCCTCTGCTAGTCAACCCCCTGCGTCACTCGCTGCCTCTGCTAGTCAACCCCCTGCGTCACTCGCTGCCTCTGCTAGTCAACCCCCTGCCCTGGACCCCGGCACGAGCACCTCCCGCCGGAAAACCACACCTTCGCCTCCACGATCCTCCACAGTGTCCAATGTGTCCTAGCGCAGCGTTCAGCTGTTTTTACAGCAGACGCTGGAGCGCAAGAGGAAATACAGTTCCACCCACCCACATGCCCAAGCCCTCAACGTCCACATCTCCAAATTGCTTAGCCTGGAGATGCTGCCCTATAGGCTGGTAGAGACCGAGGACTTTCGCAATCTCATGGCGGTGGCTGCCCCTCGGTATTCGGTCCCCAGCCGCCACTATTTTTCCCGATGTGCCGTCCCAGCCCTACACCAGCACGTGTCAAAGAACATCATCTGTGCCCTGACCAACGCTGTTTCTGAGAAGGTCCACCTAACCACGGACACGTGGACAAGTGCTGCCGGGCAGGGACACTATATCTCACTGACGGCACATTGGGTTTAACTTGG